>CAXHKT010000125.1:602224-635200 GCA_964017195.1 Siderastrea radians
CCAGTCAGAAAGTTCAAACAAATTGGTCGCAATGTACAAGATAAGTTGATGTTCTACTTTACATGAGGTACTTGATCAAAATAAACTGTAGCATTCACAAATAGAACAAAAGTGGACTTCAAAGCCTTGTTCTATAGGAGAGAAAAGCAAAATCAAAACACAAACAAACAATCAAACAGACAAGGAAGTCTGTGCTCAGTGTGTCAAAAAAAAAGAAAACAGTGAATTTCTTCTGGAAAAGTTTTTGTTATTTCGTGGCCTAACTTCATGCTTGAAGCCCGTCTTTTGGCATCAGTGACATTTGAATGCAACAGAGACCTCATTTAGACTGATACGCGTCTTAGATCTGCCCTATACTTTGCCGTATACCTTTGAGCTTTCTGACTGATTTTACAAAAACATACCTATACAAAATTCAAGACAGTTTCCAACTTTGTTCATCTAAGGCCTCTGCTAATCAATAGGCAGCCCCAAATTAGGGCTTATTATGACAATTCTAAATCGAGTAAATGTTTGGAAAGAAACACGTTTAATTTTTAATGCAACTGAAACTGACATACATTTTTGACAGACTAGGAAATTAATCATGACCTCTGATCTCTTGAGAAGGTGGGCTGCAAATTACAAATCTCACTCAAAATCCGACCCGTTCGAGTTAAAATTTATCTTTCTACGGACAACTAGCCTTAAGCAAAGTGAAACAGCGTTTTCAATCGGGACTTGATCGAATTCCTACATTATTCACTGTTCCAAATAATCAAACAAATGCAGCCCGCTAAAATTTACTGACACGTCTGGTAAATGTTACGTCAACTCTTCAGCGGAAATGACACAGATCGACACTTTGAAAGCATCAAGGCCACGACATAACTTCCCTCTAGCGGCAAAAACGAAAACAAAACGAAAAACTATTCAAACTCACGCTTTTTCGAGGCAAATCTCTTCACAAACTCTTTCTCTGCTCGCCATTCTAGTTGAAGTCCCGGATGTTGAGAAAAATTCTCAAGAGGACACCTTTATACCACCGCCTTTGACAAGAATTTTTCTAAGTCTTTGGCCAGGCCAAGATTCAAGTCCAATTTTGCTCTGTCCGCTTAGAAAAGATCCCTAAGACCTACTTTTCGAGGCCAAAGACTTGTTACCACCTCGAGCAAAGCCCACAATATCAATCCCTGCAAATGGACCCGAGTCAAAGACCCGTTAAGTTCAAAAAGCAAAACAAACTGCAGGTAAGATATTAGACGACGCATTACCAGCAAATCGTAAGACTTTTTCCATCACTAGGCTTCATGATGCCTTCAGGAAAACTTTGCTCAAGGCAGCCAACTGAAAATCTAGATCTATTCATTTCAATCTGAGCGAAGACCACTCCAATTCAAAACTGTCGTTAACTTGCGTAGGAGAGAGAGACAGAAAGAGAATGGGCCAGAGTGAAGAGAAACCCTACCCGGGGAGGGAGGAGGGGGGGGGGGGGGGGTAGAGTGTGTCCGGGAGAAAAAAAAGCCTGAATAGCCTAACACTCTGTTCTGTTCATTTTTACCGATAAATGCTTTGCGATTGCCGAAAAAAAAAATCAAAAAAAAAAATAAACAAACAGGAACAGCATGAACAACTCAAGATCAACTAAAATTTCTGTAGGTATGTTTTATCAAATCCAGTCAGAAAGTTCAAACAAATTGGTCGCAATGTACAAGATAAGTTGATGTTCTACTTTACATGAGGTACTTGATCAAAATAAACTGTAGCATTCACAAATAGAACAAAAGTGGACTTCAAAGCCTTGTTCTATAGGAGAGAAAAGCAAAATCAAAACACAAACAAACAATCAAACAGACAAGGAAGTCTGTGCTCAGTGTGTCAAAAAAAAAGAAAACAGTGAATTTCTTCTGGAAAAGTTTTTGTTATTTCGTGGCCTAACTTCATGCTTGAAGCCCGTCTTTTGGCATCAGTGACATTTGAATGCAACAGAGACCTCATTTAGACTGATACGCGTCTTAGATCTGCCCTATACTTTGCCGTATACCTTTGAGCTTTCTGACTGATTTTACAAAAACATACCTATACAAAATTCAAGACAGTTTCCAACTTTGTTCATCTAAGGCCTCTGCTAATCAATAGGCAGCCCCAAATTAGGGCTTATTATGACAATTCTAAATCGAGTAAATGTTTGGAAAGAAACACGTTTAATTTTTAATGCAACTGAAACTGACATACATTTTTGACAGACTAGGAAATTAATCATGACCTCTGATCTCTTGAGAAGGTGGGCTGCAAATTACAAATCTCACTCAAAATCCGACCCGTTCGAGTTAAAATTTATCTTTCTACGGACAACTAGCCTTAAGCAAAGTGAAACAGCGTTTTCAATCGGGACTTGATCGAATTCCTACATTATTCACTGTTCCAAATAATCAAACAAATGCAGCCCGCTAAAATTTACTGACACGTCTGGTAAATGTTACGTCAACTCTTCAGCGGAAATGACACAGATCGACACTTTGAAAGCATCAAGGCCACGACATAACTTCCCTCTAGCGGCAAAAACGAAAACAAAACGAAAAACTATTCAAACTCACGCTTTTTCGAGGCAAATCTCTTCACAAACTCTTTCTCTGCTCGCCATTCTAGTTGAAGTCCCGGATGTTGAGAAAAATTCTCAAGAGGACACCTTTATACCACCGCCTTTGACAAGAATTTTTCTAAGTCTTTGGCCAGGCCAAGATTCAAGTCCAATTTTGCTCTGTCCGCTTAGAAAAGATCCCTAAGACCTACTTTTCGAGGCCAAAGACTTGTTACCACCTCGAGCAAAGCCCACAATATCAATCCCTGCAAATGGACCCGAGTCAAAGACCCGTTAAGTTCAAAAAGCAAAACAAACTGCAGGTAAGATATTAGACGACGCATTACCAGCAAATCGTAAGACTTTTTCCATCACTAGGCTTCATGATGCCTTCAGGAAAACTTTGCTCAAGGCAGCCAACTGAAAATCTAGATCTATTCATTTCAATCTGAGCGAAGACCACTCCAATTCAAAACTGTCGTTAACTTGCGTAGGAGAGAGAGACAGAAAGAGAATGGGCCAGAGTGAAGAGAAACCCTACCCGGGGAGGGAGGAGGGGGGGGGGGGGGGTAGAGTGTGTCCGGGAGAAAAAAAAGCCTGAATAGCCTAACACTCTGTTCTGTTCATTTTTACCGATAAATGCTTTGCGATTGCCGAAAAAAAAAATCAAAAAAAAAAATAAACAAACAGGAACAGCATGAACAACTCAAGATCAACTAAAATTTCTGTAGGTATGTTTTATCAAATCCAGTCAGAAAGTTCAAACAAATTGGTCGCAATGTACAAGATAAGTTGATGTTCTACTTTACATGAGGTACTTGATCAAAATAAACTGTAGCATTCACAAATAGAACAAAAGTGGACTTCAAAGCCTTGTTCTATAGGAGAGAAAAGCAAAATCAAAACACAAACAAACAATCAAACAGACAAGGAAGTCTGTGCTCAGTGTGTCAAAAAAAAAGAAAACAGTGAATTTCTTCTGGAAAAGTTTTTGTTATTTCGTGGCCTAACTTCATGCTTGAAGCCCGTCTTTTGGCATCAGTGACATTTGAATGCAACAGAGACCTCATTTAGACTGATACGCGTCTTAGATCTGCCCTATACTTTGCCGTATACCTTTGAGCTTTCTGACTGATTTTACAAAAACATACCTATACAAAATTCAAGACAGTTTCCAACTTTGTTCATCTAAGGCCTCTGCTAATCAATAGGCAGCCCCAAATTAGGGCTTATTATGACAATTCTAAATCGAGTAAATGTTTGGAAAGAAACACGTTTAATTTTTAATGCAACTGAAACTGACATACATTTTTGACAGACTAGGAAATTAATCATGACCTCTGATCTCTTGAGAAGGTGGGCTGCAAATTACAAATCTCACTCAAAATCCGACCCGTTCGAGTTAAAATTTATCTTTCTACGGACAACTAGCCTTAAGCAAAGTGAAACAGCGTTTTCAATCGGGACTTGATCGAATTCCTACATTATTCACTGTTCCAAATAATCAAACAAATGCAGCCCGCTAAAATTTACTGACACGTCTGGTAAATGTTACGTCAACTCTTCAGCGGAAATGACACAGATCGACACTTTGAAAGCATCAAGGCCACGACATAACTTCCCTCTAGCGGCAAAAACGAAAACAAAACGAAAAACTATTCAAACTCACGCTTTTTCGAGGCAAATCTCTTCACAAACTCTTTCTCTGCTCGCCATTCTAGTTGAAGTCCCGGATGTTGAGAAAAATTCTCAAGAGGACACCTTTATACCACCGCCTTTGACAAGAATTTTTCTAAGTCTTTGGCCAGGCCAAGATTCAAGTCCAATTTTGCTCTGTCCGCTTAGAAAAGATCCCTAAGACCTACTTTTCGAGGCCAAAGACTTGTTACCACCTCGAGCAAAGCCCACAATATCAATCCCTGCAAATGGACCCGAGTCAAAGACCCGTTAAGTTCAAAAAGCAAAACAAACTGCAGGTAAGATATTAGACGACGCATTACCAGCAAATCGTAAGACTTTTTCCATCACTAGGCTTCATGATGCCTTCAGGAAAACTTTGCTCAAGGCAGCCAACTGAAAATCTAGATCTATTCATTTCAATCTGAGCGAAGACCACTCCAATTCAAAACTGTCGTTAACTTGCGTAGGAGAGAGAGACAGAAAGAGAATGGGCCAGAGTGAAGAGAAACCCTACCCGGGGAGGGAGGAGGGGGGGGGGGGGGGTAGAGTGTGTCCGGGAGAAAAAAAAGCCTGAATAGCCTAACACTCTGTTCTGTTCATTTTTACCGATAAATGCTTTGCGATTGCCGAAAAAAAAAATCAAAAAAAAAAATAAACAAACAGGAACAGCATGAACAACTCAAGATCAACTAAAATTTCTGTAGGTATGTTTTATCAAATCCAGTCAGAAAGTTCAAACAAATTGGTCGCAATGTACAAGATAAGTTGATGTTCTACTTTACATGAGGTACTTGATCAAAATAAACTGTAGCATTCACAAATAGAACAAAAGTGGACTTCAAAGCCTTGTTCTATAGGAGAGAAAAGCAAAATCAAAACACAAACAAACAATCAAACAGACAAGGAAGTCTGTGCTCAGTGTGTCAAAAAAAAAGAAAACAGTGAATTTCTTCTGGAAAAGTTTTTGTTATTTCGTGGCCTAACTTCATGCTTGAAGCCCGTCTTTTGGCATCAGTGACATTTGAATGCAACAGAGACCTCATTTAGACTGATACGCGTCTTAGATCTGCCCTATACTTTGCCGTATACCTTTGAGCTTTCTGACTGATTTTACAAAAACATACCTATACAAAATTCAAGACAGTTTCCAACTTTGTTCATCTAAGGCCTCTGCTAATCAATAGGCAGCCCCAAATTAGGGCTTATTATGACAATTCTAAATCGAGTAAATGTTTGGAAAGAAACACGTTTAATTTTTAATGCAACTGAAACTGACATACATTTTTGACAGACTAGGAAATTAATCATGACCTCTGATCTCTTGAGAAGGTGGGCTGCAAATTACAAATCTCACTCAAAATCCGACCCGTTCGAGTTAAAATTTATCTTTCTACGGACAACTAGCCTTAAGCAAAGTGAAACAGCGTTTTCAATCGGGACTTGATCGAATTCCTACATTATTCACTGTTCCAAATAATCAAACAAATGCAGCCCGCTAAAATTTACTGACACGTCTGGTAAATGTTACGTCAACTCTTCAGCGGAAATGACACAGATCGACACTTTGAAAGCATCAAGGCCACGACATAACTTCCCTCTAGCGGCAAAAACGAAAACAAAACGAAAAACTATTCAAACTCACGCTTTTTCGAGGCAAATCTCTTCACAAACTCTTTCTCTGCTCGCCATTCTAGTTGAAGTCCCGGATGTTGAGAAAAATTCTCAAGAGGACACCTTTATACCACCGCCTTTGACAAGAATTTTTCTAAGTCTTTGGCCAGGCCAAGATTCAAGTCCAATTTTGCTCTGTCCGCTTAGAAAAGATCCCTAAGACCTACTTTTCGAGGCCAAAGACTTGTTACCACCTCGAGCAAAGCCCACAATATCAATCCCTGCAAATGGACCCGAGTCAAAGACCCGTTAAGTTCAAAAAGCAAAACAAACTGCAGGTAAGATATTAGACGACGCATTACCAGCAAATCGTAAGACTTTTTCCATCACTAGGCTTCATGATGCCTTCAGGAAAACTTTGCTCAAGGCAGCCAACTGAAAATCTAGATCTATTCATTTCAATCTGAGCGAAGACCACTCCAATTCAAAACTGTCGTTAACTTGCGTAGGAGAGAGAGACAGAAAGAGAATGGGCCAGAGTGAAGAGAAACCCTACCCGGGGAGGGAGGAGGGGGGGGGGGGGGGGTAGAGTGTGTCCGGGAGAAAAAAAAGCCTGAATAGCCTAACACTCTGTTCTGTTCATTTTTACCGATAAATGCTTTGCGATTGCCGAAAAAAAAAATCAAAAAAAAAAATAAACAAACAGGAACAGCATGAACAACTCAAGATCAACTAAAATTTCTGTAGGTATGTTTTATCAAATCCAGTCAGAAAGTTCAAACAAATTGGTCGCAATGTACAAGATAAGTTGATGTTCTACTTTACATGAGGTACTTGATCAAAATAAACTGTAGCATTCACAAATAGAACAAAAGTGGACTTCAAAGCCTTGTTCTATAGGAGAGAAAAGCAAAATCAAAACACAAACAAACAATCAAACAGACAAGGAAGTCTGTGCTCAGTGTGTCAAAAAAAAAGAAAACAGTGAATTTCTTCTGGAAAAGTTTTTGTTATTTCGTGGCCTAACTTCATGCTTGAAGCCCGTCTTTTGGCATCAGTGACATTTGAATGCAACAGAGACCTCATTTAGACTGATACGCGTCTTAGATCTGCCCTATACTTTGCCGTATACCTTTGAGCTTTCTGACTGATTTTACAAAAACATACCTATACAAAATTCAAGACAGTTTCCAACTTTGTTCATCTAAGGCCTCTGCTAATCAATAGGCAGCCCCAAATTAGGGCTTATTATGACAATTCTAAATCGAGTAAATGTTTGGAAAGAAACACGTTTAATTTTTAATGCAACTGAAACTGACATACATTTTTGACAGACTAGGAAATTAATCATGACCTCTGATCTCTTGAGAAGGTGGGCTGCAAATTACAAATCTCACTCAAAATCCGACCCGTTCGAGTTAAAATTTATCTTTCTACGGACAACTAGCCTTAAGCAAAGTGAAACAGCGTTTTCAATCGGGACTTGATCGAATTCCTACATTATTCACTGTTCCAAATAATCAAACAAATGCAGCCCGCTAAAATTTACTGACACGTCTGGTAAATGTTACGTCAACTCTTCAGCGGAAATGACACAGATCGACACTTTGAAAGCATCAAGGCCACGACATAACTTCCCTCTAGCGGCAAAAACGAAAACAAAACGAAAAACTATTCAAACTCACGCTTTTTCGAGGCAAATCTCTTCACAAACTCTTTCTCTGCTCGCCATTCTAGTTGAAGTCCCGGATGTTGAGAAAAATTCTCAAGAGGACACCTTTATACCACCGCCTTTGACAAGAATTTTTCTAAGTCTTTGGCCAGGCCAAGATTCAAGTCCAATTTTGCTCTGTCCGCTTAGAAAAGATCCCTAAGACCTACTTTTCGAGGCCAAAGACTTGTTACCACCTCGAGCAAAGCCCACAATATCAATCCCTGCAAATGGACCCGAGTCAAAGACCCGTTAAGTTCAAAAAGCAAAACAAACTGCAGGTAAGATATTAGACGACGCATTACCAGCAAATCGTAAGACTTTTTCCATCACTAGGCTTCATGATGCCTTCAGGAAAACTTTGCTCAAGGCAGCCAACTGAAAATCTAGATCTATTCATTTCAATCTGAGCGAAGACCACTCCAATTCAAAACTGTCGTTAACTTGCGTAGGAGAGAGAGACAGAAAGAGAATGGGCCAGAGTGAAGAGAAACCCTACCCGGGGAGGGAGGAGGGGGGGGGGGGGGGGTAGAGTGTGTCCGGGAGAAAAAAAAGCCTGAATAGCCTAACACTCTGTTCTGTTCATTTTTACCGATAAATGCTTTGCGATTGCCGAAAAAAAAAATCAAAAAAAAAAATAAACAAACAGGAACAGCATGAACAACTCAAGATCAACTAAAATTTCTGTAGGTATGTTTTATCAAATCCAGTCAGAAAGTTCAAACAAATTGGTCGCAATGTACAAGATAAGTTGATGTTCTACTTTACATGAGGTACTTGATCAAAATAAACTGTAGCATTCACAAATAGAACAAAAGTGGACTTCAAAGCCTTGTTCTATAGGAGAGAAAAGCAAAATCAAAACACAAACAAACAATCAAACAGACAAGGAAGTCTGTGCTCAGTGTGTCAAAAAAAAAGAAAACAGTGAATTTCTTCTGGAAAAGTTTTTGTTATTTCGTGGCCTAACTTCATGCTTGAAGCCCGTCTTTTGGCATCAGTGACATTTGAATGCAACAGAGACCTCATTTAGACTGATACGCGTCTTAGATCTGCCCTATACTTTGCCGTATACCTTTGAGCTTTCTGACTGATTTTACAAAAACATACCTATACAAAATTCAAGACAGTTTCCAACTTTGTTCATCTAAGGCCTCTGCTAATCAATAGGCAGCCCCAAATTAGGGCTTATTATGACAATTCTAAATCGAGTAAATGTTTGGAAAGAAACACGTTTAATTTTTAATGCAACTGAAACTGACATACATTTTTGACAGACTAGGAAATTAATCATGACCTCTGATCTCTTGAGAAGGTGGGCTGCAAATTACAAATCTCACTCAAAATCCGACCCGTTCGAGTTAAAATTTATCTTTCTACGGACAACTAGCCTTAAGCAAAGTGAAACAGCGTTTTCAATCGGGA
Source organism: Siderastrea radians (assembly GCA_964017195.1). Classification (NCBI taxonomy): domain Eukaryota; kingdom Metazoa; phylum Cnidaria; class Anthozoa; order Scleractinia; family Rhizangiidae; genus Siderastrea; species Siderastrea radians. The sequence continues at coordinate 611,212 of CAXHKT010000125.1, forward strand.
CTTGATCGAATTCCTACATTATTCACTGTTCCAAATAATCAAACAAATGCAGCCCGCTAAAATTTACTGACACGTCTGGTAAATGTTACGTCAACTCTTCAGCGGAAATGACACAGATCGACACTTTGAAAGCATCAAGGCCACGACATAACTTCCCTCTAGCGGCAAAAACGAAAACAAAACGAAAAACTATTCAAACTCACGCTTTTTCGAGGCAAATCTCTTCACAAACTCTTTCTCTGCTCGCCATTCTAGTTGAAGTCCCGGATGTTGAGAAAAATTCTCAAGAGGACACCTTTATACCACCGCCTTTGACAAGAATTTTTCTAAGTCTTTGGCCAGGCCAAGATTCAAGTCCAATTTTGCTCTGTCCGCTTAGAAAAGATCCCTAAGACCTACTTTTCGAGGCCAAAGACTTGTTACCACCTCGAGCAAAGCCCACAATATCAATCCCTGCAAATGGACCCGAGTCAAAGACCCGTTAAGTTCAAAAAGCAAAACAAACTGCAGGTAAGATATTAGACGACGCATTACCAGCAAATCGTAAGACTTTTTCCATCACTAGGCTTCATGATGCCTTCAGGAAAACTTTGCTCAAGGCAGCCAACTGAAAATCTAGATCTATTCATTTCAATCTGAGCGAAGACCACTCCAATTCAAAACTGTCGTTAACTTGCGTAGGAGAGAGAGACAGAAAGAGAATGGGCCAGAGTGAAGAGAAACCCTACCCGGGGAGGGAGGAGGGGGGGGGGGGGGGTAGAGTGTGTCCGGGAGAAAAAAAAGCCTGAATAGCCTAACACTCTGTTCTGTTCATTTTTACCGATAAATGCTTTGCGATTGCCGAAAAAAAAAATCAAAAAAAAAAATAAACAAACAGGAACAGCATGAACAACTCAAGATCAACTAAAATTTCTGTAGGTATGTTTTATCAAATCCAGTCAGAAAGTTCAAACAAATTGGTCGCAATGTACAAGATAAGTTGATGTTCTACTTTACATGAGGTACTTGATCAAAATAAACTGTAGCATTCACAAATAGAACAAAAGTGGACTTCAAAGCCTTGTTCTATAGGAGAGAAAAGCAAAATCAAAACACAAACAAACAATCAAACAGACAAGGAAGTCTGTGCTCAGTGTGTCAAAAAAAAAGAAAACAGTGAATTTCTTCTGGAAAAGTTTTTGTTATTTCGTGGCCTAACTTCATGCTTGAAGCCCGTCTTTTGGCATCAGTGACATTTGAATGCAACAGAGACCTCATTTAGACTGATACGCGTCTTAGATCTGCCCTATACTTTGCCGTATACCTTTGAGCTTTCTGACTGATTTTACAAAAACATACCTATACAAAATTCAAGACAGTTTCCAACTTTGTTCATCTAAGGCCTCTGCTAATCAATAGGCAGCCCCAAATTAGGGCTTATTATGACAATTCTAAATCGAGTAAATGTTTGGAAAGAAACACGTTTAATTTTTAATGCAACTGAAACTGACATACATTTTTGACAGACTAGGAAATTAATCATGACCTCTGATCTCTTGAGAAGGTGGGCTGCAAATTACAAATCTCACTCAAAATCCGACCCGTTCGAGTTAAAATTTATCTTTCTACGGACAACTAGCCTTAAGCAAAGTGAAACAGCGTTTTCAATCGGGACTTGATCGAATTCCTACATTATTCACTGTTCCAAATAATCAAACAAATGCAGCCCGCTAAAATTTACTGACACGTCTGGTAAATGTTACGTCAACTCTTCAGCGGAAATGACACAGATCGACACTTTGAAAGCATCAAGGCCACGACATAACTTCCCTCTAGCGGCAAAAACGAAAACAAAACGAAAAACTATTCAAACTCACGCTTTTTCGAGGCAAATCTCTTCACAAACTCTTTCTCTGCTCGCCATTCTAGTTGAAGTCCCGGATGTTGAGAAAAATTCTCAAGAGGACACCTTTATACCACCGCCTTTGACAAGAATTTTTCTAAGTCTTTGGCCAGGCCAAGATTCAAGTCCAATTTTGCTCTGTCCGCTTAGAAAAGATCCCTAAGACCTACTTTTCGAGGCCAAAGACTTGTTACCACCTCGAGCAAAGCCCACAATATCAATCCCTGCAAATGGACCCGAGTCAAAGACCCGTTAAGTTCAAAAAGCAAAACAAACTGCAGGTAAGATATTAGACGACGCATTACCAGCAAATCGTAAGACTTTTTCCATCACTAGGCTTCATGATGCCTTCAGGAAAACTTTGCTCAAGGCAGCCAACTGAAAATCTAGATCTATTCATTTCAATCTGAGCGAAGACCACTCCAATTCAAAACTGTCGTTAACTTGCGTAGGAGAGAGAGACAGAAAGAGAATGGGCCAGAGTGAAGAGAAACCCTACCCGGGGAGGGAGGAGGGGGGGGGGGGGGGTAGAGTGTGTCCGGGAGAAAAAAAAGCCTGAATAGCCTAACACTCTGTTCTGTTCATTTTTACCGATAAATGCTTTGCGATTGCCGAAAAAAAAAATCAAAAAAAAAAATAAACAAACAGGAACAGCATGAACAACTCAAGATCAACTAAAATTTCTGTAGGTATGTTTTATCAAATCCAGTCAGAAAGTTCAAACAAATTGGTCGCAATGTACAAGATAAGTTGATGTTCTACTTTACATGAGGTACTTGATCAAAATAAACTGTAGCATTCACAAATAGAACAAAAGTGGACTTCAAAGCCTTGTTCTATAGGAGAGAAAAGCAAAATCAAAACACAAACAAACAATCAAACAGACAAGGAAGTCTGTGCTCAGTGTGTCAAAAAAAAAGAAAACAGTGAATTTCTTCTGGAAAAGTTTTTGTTATTTCGTGGCCTAACTTCATGCTTGAAGCCCGTCTTTTGGCATCAGTGACATTTGAATGCAACAGAGACCTCATTTAGACTGATACGCGTCTTAGATCTGCCCTATACTTTGCCGTATACCTTTGAGCTTTCTGACTGATTTTACAAAAACATACCTATACAAAATTCAAGACAGTTTCCAACTTTGTTCATCTAAGGCCTCTGCTAATCAATAGGCAGCCCCAAATTAGGGCTTATTATGACAATTCTAAATCGAGTAAATGTTTGGAAAGAAACACGTTTAATTTTTAATGCAACTGAAACTGACATACATTTTTGACAGACTAGGAAATTAATCATGACCTCTGATCTCTTGAGAAGGTGGGCTGCAAATTACAAATCTCACTCAAAATCCGACCCGTTCGAGTTAAAATTTATCTTTCTACGGACAACTAGCCTTAAGCAAAGTGAAACAGCGTTTTCAATCGGGACTTGATCGAATTCCTACATTATTCACTGTTCCAAATAATCAAACAAATGCAGCCCGCTAAAATTTACTGACACGTCTGGTAAATGTTACGTCAACTCTTCAGCGGAAATGACACAGATCGACACTTTGAAAGCATCAAGGCCACGACATAACTTCCCTCTAGCGGCAAAAACGAAAACAAAACGAAAAACTATTCAAACTCACGCTTTTTCGAGGCAAATCTCTTCACAAACTCTTTCTCTGCTCGCCATTCTAGTTGAAGTCCCGGATGTTGAGAAAAATTCTCAAGAGGACACCTTTATACCACCGCCTTTGACAAGAATTTTTCTAAGTCTTTGGCCAGGCCAAGATTCAAGTCCAATTTTGCTCTGTCCGCTTAGAAAAGATCCCTAAGACCTACTTTTCGAGGCCAAAGACTTGTTACCACCTCGAGCAAAGCCCACAATATCAATCCCTGCAAATGGACCCGAGTCAAAGACCCGTTAAGTTCAAAAAGCAAAACAAACTGCAGGTAAGATATTAGACGACGCATTACCAGCAAATCGTAAGACTTTTTCCATCACTAGGCTTCATGATGCCTTCAGGAAAACTTTGCTCAAGGCAGCCAACTGAAAATCTAGATCTATTCATTTCAATCTGAGCGAAGACCACTCCAATTCAAAACTGTCGTTAACTTGCGTAGGAGAGAGAGACAGAAAGAGAATGGGCCAGAGTGAAGAGAAACCCTACCCGGGGAGGGAGGAGGGGGGGGGGGGGGGGTAGAGTGTGTCCGGGAGAAAAAAAAGCCTGAATAGCCTAACACTCTGTTCTGTTCATTTTTACCGATAAATGCTTTGCGATTGCCGAAAAAAAAAATCAAAAAAAAAAATAAACAAACAGGAACAGCATGAACAACTCAAGATCAACTAAAATTTCTGTAGGTATGTTTTATCAAATCCAGTCAGAAAGTTCAAACAAATTGGTCGCAATGTACAAGATAAGTTGATGTTCTACTTTACATGAGGTACTTGATCAAAATAAACTGTAGCATTCACAAATAGAACAAAAGTGGACTTCAAAGCCTTGTTCTATAGGAGAGAAAAGCAAAATCAAAACACAAACAAACAATCAAACAGACAAGGAAGTCTGTGCTCAGTGTGTCAAAAAAAAAGAAAACAGTGAATTTCTTCTGGAAAAGTTTTTGTTATTTCGTGGCCTAACTTCATGCTTGAAGCCCGTCTTTTGGCATCAGTGACATTTGAATGCAACAGAGACCTCATTTAGACTGATACGCGTCTTAGATCTGCCCTATACTTTGCCGTATACCTTTGAGCTTTCTGACTGATTTTACAAAAACATACCTATACAAAATTCAAGACAGTTTCCAACTTTGTTCATCTAAGGCCTCTGCTAATCAATAGGCAGCCCCAAATTAGGGCTTATTATGACAATTCTAAATCGAGTAAATGTTTGGAAAGAAACACGTTTAATTTTTAATGCAACTGAAACTGACATACATTTTTGACAGACTAGGAAATTAATCATGACCTCTGATCTCTTGAGAAGGTGGGCTGCAAATTACAAATCTCACTCAAAATCCGACCCGTTCGAGTTAAAATTTATCTTTCTACGGACAACTAGCCTTAAGCAAAGTGAAACAGCGTTTTCAATCGGGACTTGATCGAATTCCTACATTATTCACTGTTCCAAATAATCAAACAAATGCAGCCCGCTAAAATTTACTGACACGTCTGGTAAATGTTACGTCAACTCTTCAGCGGAAATGACACAGATCGACACTTTGAAAGCATCAAGGCCACGACATAACTTCCCTCTAGCGGCAAAAACGAAAACAAAACGAAAAACTATTCAAACTCACGCTTTTTCGAGGCAAATCTCTTCACAAACTCTTTCTCTGCTCGCCATTCTAGTTGAAGTCCCGGATGTTGAGAAAAATTCTCAAGAGGACACCTTTATACCACCGCCTTTGACAAGAATTTTTCTAAGTCTTTGGCCAGGCCAAGATTCAAGTCCAATTTTGCTCTGTCCGCTTAGAAAAGATCCCTAAGACCTACTTTTCGAGGCCAAAGACTTGTTACCACCTCGAGCAAAGCCCACAATATCAATCCCTGCAAATGGACCCGAGTCAAAGACCCGTTAAGTTCAAAAAGCAAAACAAACTGCAGGTAAGATATTAGACGACGCATTACCAGCAAATCGTAAGACTTTTTCCATCACTAGGCTTCATGATGCCTTCAGGAAAACTTTGCTCAAGGCAGCCAACTGAAAATCTAGATCTATTCATTTCAATCTGAGCGAAGACCACTCCAATTCAAAACTGTCGTTAACTTGCGTAGGAGAGAGAGACAGAAAGAGAATGGGCCAGAGTGAAGAGAAACCCTACCCGGGGAGGGAGGAGGGGGGGGGGGGGGGGTAGAGTGTGTCCGGGAGAAAAAAAAGCCTGAATAGCCTAACACTCTGTTCTGTTCATTTTTACCGATAAATGCTTTGCGATTGCCGAAAAAAAAAATCAAAAAAAAAAATAAACAAACAGGAACAGCATGAACAACTCAAGATCAACTAAAATTTCTGTAGGTATGTTTTATCAAATCCAGTCAGAAAGTTCAAACAAATTGGTCGCAATGTACAAGATAAGTTGATGTTCTACTTTACATGAGGTACTTGATCAAAATAAACTGTAGCATTCACAAATAGAACAAAAGTGGACTTCAAAGCCTTGTTCTATAGGAGAGAAAAGCAAAATCAAAACACAAACAAACAATCAAACAGACAAGGAAGTCTGTGCTCAGTGTGTCAAAAAAAAAGAAAACAGTGAATTTCTTCTGGAAAAGTTTTTGTTATTTCGTGGCCTAACTTCATGCTTGAAGCCCGTCTTTTGGCATCAGTGACATTTGAATGCAACAGAGACCTCATTTAGACTGATACGCGTCTTAGATCTGCCCTATACTTTGCCGTATACCTTTGAGCTTTCTGACTGATTTTACAAAAACATACCTATACAAAATTCAAGACAGTTTCCAACTTTGTTCATCTAAGGCCTCTGCTAATCAATAGGCAGCCCCAAATTAGGGCTTATTATGACAATTCTAAATCGAGTAAATGTTTGGAAAGAAACACGTTTAATTTTTAATGCAACTGAAACTGACATACATTTTTGACAGACTAGGAAATTAATCATGACCTCTGATCTCTTGAGAAGGTGGGCTGCAAATTACAAATCTCACTCAAAATCCGACCCGTTCGAGTTAAAATTTATCTTTCTACGGACAACTAGCCTTAAGCAAAGTGAAACAGCGTTTTCAATCGGGACTTGATCGAATTCCTACATTATTCACTGTTCCAAATAATCAAACAAATGCAGCCCGCTAAAATTTACTGACACGTCTGGTAAATGTTACGTCAACTCTTCAGCGGAAATGACACAGATCGACACTTTGAAAGCATCAAGGCCACGACATAACTTCCCTCTAGCGGCAAAAACGAAAACAAAACGAAAAACTATTCAAACTCACGCTTTTTCGAGGCAAATCTCTTCACAAACTCTTTCTCTGCTCGCCATTCTAGTTGAAGTCCCGGATGTTGAGAAAAATTCTCAAGAGGACACCTTTATACCACCGCCTTTGACAAGAATTTTTCTAAGTCTTTGGCCAGGCCAAGATTCAAGTCCAATTTTGCTCTGTCCGCTTAGAAAAGATCCCTAAGACCTACTTTTCGAGGCCAAAGACTTGTTACCACCTCGAGCAAAGCCCACAATATCAATCCCTGCAAATGGACCCGAGTCAAAGACCCGTTAAGTTCAAAAAGCAAAACAAACTGCAGGTAAGATATTAGACGACGCATTACCAGCAAATCGTAAGACTTTTTCCATCACTAGGCTTCATGATGCCTTCAGGAAAACTTTGCTCAAGGCAGCCAACTGAAAATCTAGATCTATTCATTTCAATCTGAGCGAAGACCACTCCAATTCAAAACTGTCGTTAACTTGCGTAGGAGAGAGAGACAGAAAGAGAATGGGCCAGAGTGAAGAGAAACCCTACCCGGGGAGGGAGGAGGGGGGGGGGGGGGGTAGAGTGTGTCCGGGAGAAAAAAAAGCCTGAATAGCCTAACACTCTGTTCTGTTCATTTTTACCGATAAATGCTTTGCGATTGCCGAAAAAAAAAATCAAAAAAAAAAATAAACAAACAGGAACAGCATGAACAACTCAAGATCAACTAAAATTTCTGTAGGTATGTTTTATCAAATCCAGTCAGAAAGTTCAAACAAATTGGTCGCAATGTACAAGATAAGTTGATGTTCTACTTTACATGAGGTACTTGATCAAAATAAACTGTAGCATTCACAAATAGAACAAAAGTGGACTTCAAAGCCTTGTTCTATAGGAGAGAAAAGCAAAATCAAAACACAAACAAACAATCAAACAGACAAGGAAGTCTGTGCTCAGTGTGTCAAAAAAAAAGAAAACAGTGAATTTCTTCTGGAAAAGTTTTTGTTATTTCGTGGCCTAACTTCATGCTTGAAGCCCGTCTTTTGGCATCAGTGACATTTGAATGCAACAGAGACCTCATTTAGACTGATACGCGTCTTAGATCTGCCCTATACTTTGCCGTATACCTTTGAGCTTTCTGACTGATTTTACAAAAACATACCTATACAAAATTCAAGACAGTTTCCAACTTTGTTCATCTAAGGCCTCTGCTAATCAATAGGCAGCCCCAAATTAGGGCTTATTATGACAATTCTAAATCGAGTAAATGTTTGGAAAGAAACACGTTTAATTTTTAATGCAACTGAAACTGACATACATTTTTGACAGACTAGGAAATTAATCATGACCTCTGATCTCTTGAGAAGGTGGGCTGCAAATTACAAATCTCACTCAAAATCCGACCCGTTCGAGTTAAAATTTATCTTTCTACGGACAACTAGCCTTAAGCAAAGTGAAACAGCGTTTTCAATCGGGACTTGATCGAATTCCTACATTATTCACTGTTCCAAATAATCAAACAAATGCAGCCCGCTAAAATTTACTGACACGTCTGGTAAATGTTACGTCAACTCTTCAGCGGAAATGACACAGATCGACACTTTGAAAGCATCAAGGCCACGACATAACTTCCCTCTAGCGGCAAAAACGAAAACAAAACGAAAAACTATTCAAACTCACGCTTTTTCGAGGCAAATCTCTTCACAAACTCTTTCTCTGCTCGCCATTCTAGTTGAAGTCCCGGATGTTGAGAAAAATTCTCAAGAGGACACCTTTATACCACCGCCTTTGACAAGAATTTTTCTAAGTCTTTGGCCAGGCCAAGATTCAAGTCCAATTTTGCTCTGTCCGCTTAGAAAAGATCCCTAAGACCTACTTTTCGAGGCCAAAGACTTGTTACCACCTCGAGCAAAGCCCACAATATCAATCCCTGCAAATGGACCCGAGTCAAAGACCCGTTAAGTTCAAAAAGCAAAACAAACTGCAGGTAAGATATTAGACGACGCATTACCAGCAAATCGTAAGACTTTTTCCATCACTAGGCTTCATGATGCCTTCAGGAAAACTTTGCTCAAGGCAGCCAACTGAAAATCTAGATCTATTCATTTCAATCTGAGCGAAGACCACTCCAATTCAAAACTGTCGTTAACTTGCGTAGGAGAGAGAGACAGAAAGAGAATGGGCCAGAGTGAAGAGAAACCCTACCCGGGGAGGGAGGAGGGGGGGGGGGGGGGGTAGAGTGTGTCCGGGAGAAAAAAAAGCCTGAATAGCCTAACACTCTGTTCTGTTCATTTTTACCGATAAATGCTTTGCGATTGCCGAAAAAAAAAATCAAAAAAAAAAATAAACAAACAGGAACAGCATGAACAACTCAAGATCAACTAAAATTTCTGTAGGTATGTTTTATCAAATCCAGTCAGATATATATATATATATATATATATAAATAAACAAACACAAAGTGAAAACCCTAAAAATTGTCCTGAACGGGATTTGAACCCGCGTCCCCGACTTTCTAGTGCCGATGTGTTAACCACTACACCATCAGGACGACCACGCAACAACGCAGCCGAACTTAAGGCTTTATGGCTCACGGGCCTCCCAATAATTTTAGTGTTTTCACAGGAGCTGACTGGAAGGCTTGTAGGCCTTTTTGACGAATATAAACAACACAAATGAACTTAAACCAGTCAAAGAAAGAATAAACAAACACAAAGTGAAAACCCTAAAAATTGTCCTGAACGGGATTTGAACCCGCGTCCCCGACTTTCTAGTGCCGATGTGTTAACCACTACACCATCAGGACGACCACGCAACAACGCAGCCGAACTTAAGGCTTTATGGCTCACGGACCTCCCAACAATTTTAGTGTTTTCACAGGAGCTGACTGGAAGGCTTGTAGGCCTTTTTGACGAATATAAACAACACAAATGAACTTAAACCAGTCAAAGAAAGAATAAACAAACACAAAGTGAAAACCCTAAAAATTGTCCTGAACGGGATTTGAACCCGCGTCCCCGACTTTCTAGTGCCGATGTGTTAACCACTACACCATCAGGACGACCACGCAACAACGCAGCCGAACTCAAATCCCGTTCAGGATTTTGTTCAGGCAACCTTAAACAAGCGCAATGAGCTCATATCGACCTGCAGACACCGGCGAAAGTACATTCTTAAGTACAATAATTAGTCAGACATCGAGCGGACGTTTACGCGCGCGCAAGTATAATTTTTAAATTTCTACGGTTCCTTACGCGCGCGCTTAAAATTTAAATTTGCGGCTTTTTGAAAAAACGGTTTCTTGTCACGCGAACATATTGCTGATGTAAACCTTAACGATACTTCAGTGTATATGGAGATTAACTGATGAGTGGACCAACTCCGTGTTGGTCTACGAAACAGATTTGTATTAAAATCCATGTGCCCTCATTGAGTTGTCCATCTACTGGTATATCAGCTCCTTTACGGTAGAGCACTCTCTTGGCTTCACTGGTGAAAATCACCTGAATTATATACATATATATATATATATATATATATATATATATATATATATATATATATATATATATATATATATATATATTTAACAATTATTCTACGAGGGCGCGCTGGATATCGAATGATAGATAACCAACGAGGCGCGTAGCGTCGAGTTGGTTATAATCATTTGATATCCAGCAAGCCCGAGTAGAATAATTGTTTTATTAAAAACTTAACCACTATTTAAAAAAAAATCAAGAAAGAACGGGAAAAATGAGAAAAGAAATTTAAACGGAACAAGATCGCTCACATGACTGAACGAAAAAGGCGCGAAAACCTTGCAAAGTGTTGCAGCGTTTCATTGCAAAGCTGAATGAATCAATGAAAACTGCTCGAAAGTGAACAAAGTAGCACAAGTTTTGGAAAGAAATCTTCTAATTATTGGCTCTGAAATATGGTACATGTTTGATTTTTCCTGAAACATTGTTGTTATCATCGTTCAAAGCGGATTGAAGCTGTACAATTTCACCATATTAGCTGCTGGAGTTGAAACTGAACAAGTTTGTAATCTGTTCGCACAACGGAGCCATCATGTGCGTGTTTCATCGAACTGAAGACAGAACAAATTTGAACTTGAAGAGGTAATTTCCATGCAGCTCAGAAGCAAGATTACTGTAGTGAGGAACATTAGAAGTCATCATCATAGTTTGTTAAATACAAAGTGCAAAAAGCAGTTGTTCTCGGTTTAGAGGTTGCGGACGGAATGGTAAGCTTAAAAACAACATTCAAACAACTGGAAAAGCGATTCAACTCCCTTTACATGGCATCCGATTTCTATCTGAGCATTTGGACCTGTTGGAACACAGAGCTACAACGAGAGCAGGTAAACCAGTGTCAATTTTGCGTGTTAAAGGCGAAAAAAATCTCGCCCTTCCTTCCTTCTTGGTAGTTTGCCGCTGTATTTTTTTAGTACTTGTTTAGACTGCCTCATGATTTTCGCACCGACTCGCCAGGAATGTGTGATAGTTTTTATTAAATGCTCCTGCCCCATTTCACTGTGTTTTATTTTATGTCTTGTCTTGATATTTTGAAGTGGAAAGCTTTCCTAATAAAACCTACCGTGTTCAATTTCAATAATCGACGTGACGATCGATGAAAGAATTCAAATTAATTGTAAACACGACGCTTAATGCTTAAATTTCTATTTCTACACAGTTTCTTCAAACAGTTTTGACTTGTGTTAGACGACGCTGCTGGTGATGCTTGTTGGTGACGATGTTGGAATTTCCGCTTAATTTAAATTCGCTACCAAGGGATTTTTCTCGTCCATTTTTCTCGTCGGGTTGCTCGCGAGGAAAAACTTTCAGCTCACTTTGTTGTTGAGTGTTCATTGACCATATTTGTCGCAGCAGGTATATGAGCTGATAGCCTAGCTCCGTTCAGCCAATCAAAATGCTAGAAATCCAATATACCTAGTCCAGTTTTTAATAAATAAATATATATATATATATATATATATATATATATATATATACATATATATATATATATATATATATATATATATATATATATATATATATATATATATATATATATAAAGCAGTAAACTTGTCACAAACAGGCAGCTGCAAGAGCAGCATTCCAAGTAAAGTAAAACATGTCACAAACGGGCAGTGCAAAGCCCCGGTGGCAACAACAGCATGCACAATTTCCAGCATCTGAAAGGCTCCGATGGCAAGAACAGTATACAAAATAAACACAAGGATGTCACTAGAAGCATTTGCAAAGCTCCGAAGGCAAGCGTAGCATGTAAAATGAACTCAAATATGTCACAACGAGCACCTGCAAAGCCTCAAATCCCACAGCAGCATTAAAATGAAGTGAAACCCAATAGCATGGACGGAATGCGAATAAACGACTAGAGAACACATACAAGCAAGCTCGAAGCACCAAAAACACGTGCAAAGTACTAAATAAACCGAACAGTAAACAAAGAAATAACTGGGCATGTGACGCCCCGAGAGCAGTGCAGTGTGCTAAATAACTAAACGGCTACATACCAATATACGCGAAACCTCGGAGTATAACCAAGTGAAGGGAAGAAAAAACTCTCAAACTTAAAACTCACAGAATACGCAGAACCTATTGGCTAAGAAAGGCAATAAAAATTTCTAAATACGACAAAAGTGGTAGAACTTGCTTACCCAGTCAAGGCGAAGTGGCAAAGTGGCGAAGTGCTGAACGAACCACGTTATGTAAAACGTACAAATGCCCATAAATCGAAAAAGAACACGAAGAGGCCTAAGAAGAAGGGTCTAAGGTTTCCTGTACGGACAGCCAGGGAAGACGCGTCGAGCGAACTTGCGAAGCTACCAAGAACGAAAAATTAGCGAAACGCAGGGTTGCACAGAGTAACCGAAAATACGGTCGACGATTTGCAAAGCCAGAAACACCACCAAACAGCTCGAGAAGAAAGGCCAAGAAAGCCCTCTACATCTGGAAGCAGACGGAGTGCATGTGCACGCCGAACTGGATGAAAAATTTGCTGAAGCAAAAGCCGTTATGGTCGTAATGGCTGCCTGGTGAGTGGAGAGAACGAGTCAAGGGAGCTCATCGTTATATAAGCTTTGAGTGAGATCGCTGACGAATAGTGTCCTTATTGACTTTGGAAGGCTTTTCTAGTCTCTGGCTGTGGAATATTGTTCAAAACGTACTTTAGCCAGATGTTTTTGCTCTTGGAAGGTTAAGTAATGTGTCATCACGTGGTAGGTTAGAGCGGGTTCGTCTCACGGTCTGTCTCCTTAAAGTCCAGATGTCGGGATGCCGTGGCTTTAGGACACGTGCAATGTCGCAAGGATTTGGCAGTCCAAGATGGCGGCGGCTCGGAACCTGGGACTGGGGTTATAAGATCTGCAATTTTAGCGGAGCTCGCGGAGCTCGCGGAGCACCATGGGTAAGCAAATTTGGTTTAAACCCGGTGAGCCGAAAAATTTTGGTACTGACGTCAGCGTACGCCTGTACAGACTCTGGGGGAGGGTGAGCGGAGCCCCAAGACAACCCGACCGGGGGAGGCTGAATGTCCTCTTTTTTCTTGTAGCTTGACGCTCGATTTTCAATACGATAATTGTAATACATTCTTGGAATGAAGACTTCTAACAGTTCATCATGACAAGGAAAAGGATTGCTTCAATCTCGACGGCGCATATAGAAGATCTTGGAGAGCTTGAAGGCAAGAAATCCTTGTTCGAAGACATACTTGTTTTTTTTTTCAAAGCTAAGGAGATCTGGAAAGAACCCGGCGACTTTCGTTTAGATTTTCAAGTCCTTCTTTCAGTTCAATAGTAAAGTAATTTACAGATTTGATTGTGGATTTACATTGTAAGAATTTTTTAATTGAGCGACTTTACATTTTTAGTAAATTACAGTAATTTTCTTGAAATGTTTTGAAAACTTTTTTAAAATATCTGTGAAATTACGTTGTAGTTCCCGTTTGTCGGCTTACAAGTAACTTCACTCGAGGGGAAAATTGAATGTAGTTTGCTTTCCTAGGCAAACAAGTGCTTCGTATGTGAATGACATTTCATGTTTTTGAAGGTTTCTTGTCCCTTTTTCTGTGTTTATTCATTGAAGGAATTGTCATTAGTGAGCAATCTGATATCCTATATAGCTATATATGAACAATTTTCTTTTGAACTTTAGTGCGTAATTTTCAATATTTTTCTTTGAGCAATTCTAGTCAGTAGTGTATTTTAGTTGAAAAGTAGGAATCGTGACTATTCTAGATTGAGTCTGTGTTGTTTTTTCAATCTAGGTTGTTTTTCTTCGGCACCGCATATTGGGTTGTTTTGACTAATTCGTAAATTAGTATTCAACAACTGAAGAGTCGCTCTGTCGTCAATATTTTTTTTATTAAGTTTATAGTCTTAGTGCAAAGCTCCATATGTTTTTGTTCAGTTGTGGAATATTTTATCTTCCTTATATTTTTGTATATTTTTGGCTTCTTCATTTGAAGTGAATGACATTTCTGTCCCAATTTAGCGACTAAACTTAGAATCGCCGTTTCAGTGAGTGAGTTCAGTGTGGCATGTTTTCGTGTTCGTTTTGCTTTTAACCGGTAAGCCATTTCAGTGTCTTTAGTTAGAGATCGAAACGAAATCTTTATTTAAGTAACTATAAGCAAAGCATTTCTCGGTTTAAGTCTATTTTGTCTAAAATGAGACTCTAAAAGCTTCCTAAAATTAGTTCAGGGTGTGTTCTTGAAAGCGCCCAATTAATACTTCGTAGGTGAAAAACTGGTGTCATTTTCCTCTTGATAATTATACGTGTGCTTGAAAGTTTCCGAAAACATTTTTGGGGTAATTTTTTGTCAGTAAACGGTTTGATGCCGGGATAATATTATTTATTTTAGCAAAATAGATTTCGAGAAATGTTTCATGGTTGACAGAATTAAACAGCCAGAGGGATGCATTGGAATCAGTGAGAAATGTGTATTTGCAGGAAAAAGTCTGTCGAGTCACTACCGTGAGCAACTTATGTGAGTTTCTTAAGCAATTGTAGTTTTACAAGTACTCTTCTTGAACTTAATTAGCTAGCTTTCGAAAGAATGCTACAAGAAGAGCTGTAAGTGAAAGTCGTGCTGAAGTCTTCTCTTTGAAGAAAAATAAGCCAAGTCACAGTTTGCTTAGTGGTCCGCATGTTTTCCCTTGCTGTTTTTCACCTCTTGGCGAATAACTGTACAACTAAAATTTAATGTATTTTACGGGCCAACAAGCATGAAAAAGAGATGTGGAGCTCCGCTTTTAGGCCTGGCTAAATCTATATATATTAAACAAACAGCTCCGTAGAGAAGAGGTTTTGCGAAGTTCTGTCTTCACTAACTGTGCTGTGCGTCCTTCACCGTCAAAGTCTTGAAAGTCTTGCGATGAACCTTGTCGGGATTTGCTGGACCTGGGGTCCGTTTCTCGAAAGTCCCGGTAACCTTTCGGGCCCGGAGCCGATATCTTAAAATCAAAATTTATAGAATGGTGATTTAGCTTTTAGCCCGCAAACCAGCTCGACTTGTTTTCGTCAAGATAACTTTTAGTGCTTAGCTTTAAAAACCTACAAAAGTTTGAATCTGTAGGGTAAACCTTGCGCTCATAAAATAGCTTTCCGGGCCCGAAAAGTTACCGGGACTTTCGAGAAACGGGCCCCTGAAGGCCTTGAAATAACACTGAAATAGCATCGAGAAACGTTGGCAAACTAAAATACCACTGGAATCTTAAATGCAATGTGTACAGAGCATCTTTGGATCTCAAAGCTAGAGAATTTTTACATCGTGTCAAGGAAAAATTATATTCTAGTATGTTGTTATGAAAGCCTTATCTGTTTCACTTGGAAGCGGTATATCTTCCAACTTTAAGAACGGATGTTCGTGGGTGACAAATATGTTGTTATTCGAATCTTTGGTTCACACAAATTTTCATCTATCCTTTTAACGTTCCACCTTTGATTTCACTTCAATGCTAATGATGCAGAAATGCATCCTGGACCTTCTTGTTTTATAGATTCCCCAAAACCGTTAACCTGATTTCCACTGGGTGATCATGATGTTTTAGGGACCGTCCACATATTCACAACCTCCCCGCTTAATGTCCTCCCCCTCCTCCTTTACGTCCGCGTGGAATTTCGCACTCACTTGTTTTTGTAGAGCCCGTGAATTTAGTCACTAGGACTATTAAAATTTATACGCATGACAAGGGGATGCATTTATGAACCCTGCACGGGATTTTGCGTGGAAAGGTGAACGCACGGGCAAACTAAAATGACACGCTAAACAACAGGCAGTGAGGAAATGACACGCAGGCGTGCGAGTAGTGTGTCAGTTGGCACCCCTAATTAAAATTCTGCTTTTGTTTTGAACGCACACTGAAAACAAAGCTCCGTGTTCAGTCGAACAAAGGAGTAAGCCGTGTTCGTAGGAACAAAAAACCGTGCAAAAGGACACGCTAGCGAGCAAATGGCACAGTAGCGGGTAAAATGGCACACTAGCGAGTAAAATGACACGCCGTGTCCGTTAGACAAACTTTTGACTTACCTTGTTGCTGTTGGCTCGTCCATTTCTTAGAAAAACACTCAAGCAAACTGTTGGCGAACGGGCTAGCTTGCATCTTCATTCCGCGGTGATTTTCATGGTTTATACAATAACAATGTTTTGATGAGAAATACCCATTTATTCCTGCCACTTACTGGTACAAAATAAGTTTTGTTTGATAAATTTTCCACGCTTTGAACGAGCATACAGTCATACACGAGACAAATCATGCAATCAGTACCTTCAGTGTTTTCAAGTTAGTTACAACAATCGATGTAAATTGAACCATGTTCCAAAGACACCCACTTTCCCTTAACGTTCAAAGGTAAACCACTTCGTAGTAGAAAACGGGCCGTCCGCCATACTTTTGTTAGAGATATTTTCGGTCTGCGCGGCCAAGCGACAAGGGCTCTTTTTCGCAAGAAAACTTTCGTCTTTCTATCGTGAGCCCTTCTACTTTTCTCTTTTGATTTAAAAGGAATATGATTGGAAGATTTCGATTGTTGTGAAAATACCAACCGAGTTCGAGACCGGCTTCCAAATCTGACCGCGAGAGGCCTGTTTATAGATCAAGCGATGGTTGTCTCGCTCTTGCACACTACGCACTTCTTAATGCTGAATTTTGCTGACATATTAAAAATAAACAACAAAACAAAACTATCATCGGATCTCGATCTTTAAGTTTCTCACGCGGTATTATTTTCTCAGAACATTTCAGTATTACTTCGAAGATAAATTCAGACGAAACATAGAACCGATTGAGTTCCTTCCCGATCCTTCTGATGACTGATAGAACGTTCAAAGGTTTAATTCATAATGTATTTTTGGGTAAACGCTTTACTCCCTTAATTCTAACCTATTTTTATGAATTGAATGGCTCAATGGGCATGCAAAACTTCGTTTTCACGATGCTTTAAACGAACCTGACGAACACGACGCGTGTAACGATGGCTTTCATTTCTCGTTCATCCTGCACCCATGTCTGAGTGTCACAATCGCACGAGAGCGATAAGGCGCCCTTGTCATTTGGCATCCGTGCCGTGCGATAAGACACGTGTGCCACTTGGCACATCATCCAACACAGTTTAAACAGGGATGTGCGTGACAGCAGTTGTCTATAGCAGTAAAACCAGTCAGTGCATGTATGTGGAGTAAAGAGAACTTCGATGAAACTTTGTCACTTTGTGTATGTAACCTGAGAACTAAAGCTTTTTTTCGTGCTTTTTTTGAATGTAGCATCCAGCCAAAGGCGAAGAAAACTTGAGGAAAACTTCACTTGATACCAAGTATAGGGTGGTTGAGCGATTCCTGTCTACAACCCGCTAACTGCAATCCATCAGCCCAAGATAAAATACATGGAGTGTCTGTGTCTTCCCAGCTACCTACTGTTACAATAAATTGTATCTCTAAGTGAAACACTTTGAGTCGTTGTCAGATAGAACCGGGCAAACCTCAACGGAAGGGGGTCAGCGTTTTGTTATATAGTTATCTGTTTTGACTGCTTTATTAAATTTTTCCAGTAAGAAATTTTAATACGGTAATTTAAAATTACGGCCTCTAAAATTTATGGAAATCCATATTTGTGGGGAAGGGGAGGGGGGGCTATCCACACGGGAGGGCGATCTAGCAGTTTTGGAAATCCAGGCAGGATAGGGGGTAAAAAACCGTGTCTTCTGTTGGGGGTGTGTGGATGGTTGATTTACTGAACACTCATTTCAAGAGGTCAGGAAGTAGGTCAGATAGGTTTGTGGTTAATTCACACTTGATATCAACTCAGCGTCACTCAACAACGGTCAGGGACACCCACTCCAACGTGCCTTAAAGTCTGTTTTAGTCTGTGTGGAGCGTTTTTAAAGCTCTGCATATGCTTTTAAGCAGTTTATAAAATTGTTACCTGTTTGGTCATCCTATGGCAACTTTAGCCTTTTCAAGTTTATGAGGGCTTTCCTCTTATTTACCAAAAAAATCCAATACCTATTCCCATCACTATTTTCAAATCCAAAAATTTCAGTGATCCTTTTTATTAACTAATAATAGCCAAATTTGGGGAATGAAGGGTGAAAAACCCAGCTACCAAAATTCTAAGGGACGTTGATTAAAAAAAAAAGCTGAAAATCTTACAAGAATGGACCAGTCTTCAAACAGATATTTTACAGAAAATATTGGGTGCCCCTGTCGACTATCAATAAAAGCTTTACCCAATAGTATTATTCATTGCCAAATTTGATATGTTTTTCAGAGCCAATGGACTGGTTGGCTGAAGCACTGCGGAGGGAGCGAGAAGAAGGAAGAAGAAGAGAAGAGGAGGGTGGAGAAGAGGAAGAATAGGAGAGAAGGAGAGAAGAAGGAAGACTAGAAGAGGAATGGAGAGAAAAGGACAGAATAAGAGGCCTGGAGAGAAGAAGAGAAGAATAAGAAAGACGAGAAGAGGAAAGGAGACGAGAAGAGGAAAGGAGAAGACAAGAGGAAAGGAGAAGACAAGAGGAGAGGAGAAGAGAATATGAGAAGATAGGAGAAGAGAAGATGAGGGGAGAAGGAGCAGAAGGAGGAGAAGAGAAGAGCAGAGGGGAGGACGTGAGAGGAGAGAAAGAGAGAGGCGATAAAGTCAAGAAAGAGAAAGAAGACAAGAAGTAGGGAGAAGGGAGGACAGAGAAGGAGAGCACAGAAGAGGTAGGGAAGCCCTTTAACTAAGAACAATGTGTTGAACAGCAAAGTGTTAAGCTAGCATTTATAATTAAAGGGAGGGATGGAATGAGGTCCCACGTGACTAGGTTTATTACTGGTATCTCCTTTTGTTTCATAAGGAAATGCATGGCAATTGGGAAAGGGGAATAAAACAGTTATCTGAGGACAGTATACCGGTGTCCGATGCAACCGTTCAACTATAAGTAGCATTCACCAATTAAAAAGTCACATTTATTTCATAAAATTATACATAAGTTAAACTATCAATTTTTTTGATAACTTTCACTTCGACCACTATAAGGACTGAAAGGGGTGACATGATACTGCATAATCCTAAAATGGTTTCCTCCCTTCCTCTAGGGCTGTGGCTGGTGGGGGGGGGCATGATAATACTTACTACATTGGTATGTTTTGCAGCAAAGGGTGTGGTTTTTGACCCACCTTGGTGTGAAATTTAATAAAGATCTCAAGTTTTGTCTGGAAAGTAGGTAGAATCAACAAATTAACTATGAAATGTCATGCCACAAGACCCCATGAGTTTTTTTTGGAAGAACCCTCCTATCATTCAAATGTCAAGTTTTTAGTCGTTACATTTTTTTAAATTTTGGTATCTTGCATTTTTTCAGTTCGTTGCCACAAGTGCAGAAATTATGGGCACAAACGTGCCCAATGCTCTCAGAGACGGCAAGAAAGGAAGGAGACAGGAATGCAACACGTTGTCAACCACTTTTATTTTAATGCCTCTCTTGATAATGTAAAATTTCAGTAGTTGACTCAAATTTACATTATCAAGAGGTTTCTGTCATATTTCCTTGAACACTCAAACCCATTACAAATTATGAACTCTCTACGCCAAAATTCAATCAATTTGACGCTTTAAAGGGTCACAAGCAACATCAATAGGACCTAAAAGGTGTGGATTATATCTTTCTTCTGTCTAGTGCTGACCCTCTTTTGATATATTAGATTATGGCGGTATTGAGGTTCATGGAAATATGGCAATTAAGGCCTTTGTTTTGGTAAAGAAAAAATACCATTTTCTATTAAATACTATTTATTTTATACTATTTATTTGATTATATTTAATAATTTATTTTTAATATTATCTAATTAACATTTATTTTATCTATTTAATATTTATGGTTAACTGTTTGGTTAACTGTTCTTGTTGTAACACTCATGGAAATTACGGTTCTGTTCTTGTTTTAAAGATAATTGAAAATGTGTCGTTAGATTGGACTATGAGGATGAGACTGCAGAGACTGGGTACGAGTGAGAGTTTAAAAACCAAATTCATACTTGTATAACTAATTAATGCACCAATCTTACACCAATCTTGGTAGCATTTATTTGTGTGCTAGTCAGCTTCAGGTAAGAGTAGTAGTCAGATTAGTTCGGGGGATACAGATGACTTGAAATGCCAAAGCCATACTTGCACTCGATTCCATACTCATGCTCAAGTCTAGATTGATATTTTACAGATTTTCAACTGTTTCAAGATGACAATTTGTTTAATTGTATTAGATAATTTATTTTTAATTTATCTATTTAATATTTATTTTTTGGTTAACTATTCTTTATGTAAAGTTCATGGAAATTATGGTTCTGTTCTTGTTTTGAAGATAATGGAAATGGATCTTTAGACTGTTTAAATTGGACTACGAGTATGAGACTGCAGAGTACTGGGTACGAGTGCGAGTTTCAAAACCAAATTCGTGGCCTCATA
This sequence comes from Siderastrea radians, assembly GCA_964017195.1. Taxonomy (NCBI): domain Eukaryota; kingdom Metazoa; phylum Cnidaria; class Anthozoa; order Scleractinia; family Rhizangiidae; genus Siderastrea; species Siderastrea radians. Next base: position 631,972 of record CAXHKT010000125.1, read on the forward strand.
TAGCTAATTATTACATCAATTCTTGGTAGCATTTATTTGTGTGCTAGAGGAGTCAGATTAGTTCAGGAGAATCAGTTAACTTGAAATGCCAAAACCATACTTGCACTCGATTTCATACTCATAGTCAAGTCTAAATTGACATTTTCAAGATTTTCAACTGTTTCAAAACGACAACCTCTGCACTGATCTGCCAAAATGTTCCTAATTCTGTCTCCCCAGTTACTGGAAGGATGATTAAGTTTAACCTGGGGTTAAGCCACGTTTGTTTTAAGTGCAGTTTTCTTGTCTGAACATGTACATAAGCAAGGTTATCACCTGGCTTATGATCATTTACAGTCTTGGATTACGATTTTAGTCCTAAATAAGCACTGATTCGGCTTCCAGGAACCAGGTTCTGGGTGATGACTTTGATCAGTTTTATTGGAGTGCTGTACTTTTTGTTCGCAGTAAGCTTAATGGTTTTGGGCAGCTATAGATTGGCGAACCGAGTTGTTCGAATCCTGGTTTGTGGTAGTACTGGGTTAACCCTTTAAGCCCCAATAGTGACAAACATCTAATTTCTCCTCACTATATCCTTACTTGAACAAACAAACAGGTCACGAGAACAAAGGAAATGATCCCCAAACATGAAATGTCTTGATGCTTGTGAAAATTCTCCCAACTAGTACCACAACAAACATATGGGGAACACTAAGGAGAACATGCATATTGACATGGGGCTTAAAGTTTTGACTGAAGACAGGGCATTAGATTAATCATCTGAATCATGGTAACTAGCCCTAGATTTTCGCTAATCGTCTTTCGAACAACTCGGCCAATTTTAATTATTATTATTTTTTAATTCTAATAATTTGATACTATAGTGGCAGTAAACTCATAAGTACTATTCTTGGTTGATTTACAGTATTGCTACATTTGGGGCCAGTTGTTCAAAGCAGGGTTAAGATAACCCAGGATTAGCGTCACCTTTTTAATTCGTTTTAGTCAAACGAAACGGAGTCCTGTAAATCTTTTTGGCCTTCAGTTTTTTTTTTTGGCTGCGTTCAAATGGTCACTTGGAATTTGCTTTAAAAACTCTTTTGACAGCTGTTATGAAATAAGAGAAACAGGGACCTTGCTGAAATTCTAATCCCAGGTTAGCGTTAACCAGGTTTCGAATATCCGGGCCCGGTGATAGGTACTATTTCAGCTATTTCTCAACTCATTAAAACTTGTCAGAGATGCGTGTAAATATAAAAAAAAAGCATTAATTATTTCTGAGAACTGACTGTCCTTTTATTTATTCGTTTTCAGCTATTAATCACTGTAATCCACATCCCACTTTACTGACTTTATCGAAAGTTTAAGGTATCAGGGTACTCCCAATGACAACATTGCGTTATCACCGTTTAAGCGTCAGGCTTTTCACAAAAGCCCCGACAAACTATATATTTTCTGAAAGCTTAATAATTGAAGATTACGAAAATGTATTTAGATTAAAAAAAAAGCAATTCTGTTGAAAATATAGCTAACGTTTTTCAAAAGTACATCTTTCACAAAATTGGTTCCGCTCCACTCGATAATAGTCTGGACAGTAAGACGAACATCGTGCCGAATTCTTCACACCTTTTCCTCAAAAACGTGTCTCGGAATTTTTTAATCTGGCCTGGTTTGTTTTCGGCACCCAATTAAGCTTTAAAGTGTAAAAAGACACCCCTTCTCTTTCTTTAACAGATCATAACTCTTGAATGAACACAAAAAATAAAATTCGGAGATACGGTTTTCGTGGCAAATTGTCTGGCAACATTCTCGCCAAATTTGAGCTAAGTTGGTTGAAAACTCGCGTACGTGTGCCGTTCAAAGGGTCTTAAGCACTGGAAATTTTACCCTCATAATTTCACGTCGGCTGTAAAATGCTGAAGACACCAACAAGAAGAAAGGGTAAGACAAATCAGGTTGCTGGGACCCGACAGACAGGAGTACCCAAAGAATTTTTTTCTAAAATTGACTAAGATGTTATTCTAAAATAACCACCGAGGTATCTTTGCCCATAAATAACTTTGCTGGCAAAAATTTATCCGTTCTTCAGAGTCAGCAAGCTAAAGATTGAGAGTTTAATTTGCCAGCAAGCATCGCTCGAAGGATTCCGTTTTCCCAGCCAGCGGCACATTTGATAGCAATGCTAGCCAGGAAATTATTGCCTTCATAATTTGCCAGCCAGGACAAATATTTCAAAACCATGTGATCTCCCAGCAAATAACAGAAGGCCTTTAGATTTTCATTTGTTATTTTTTCAAGTTCCAAGTCTTTTTTCCTTTATTATATATCATATCACTTGCATCACTTACCTTATCGAGGTGCCGAACTTGCCATTCACTGAGGAATTGCACAGATACTGTTACCTAGTGTTAACCTTTAAAGAGGCTATGAGATTTGTATATATTTGCAGAAATTAAAATGTTGCTAAATTACAGGTGTCAAACAGCAGGTTTTCAGAAATATATTGCCTACAATCTTTTAATGCTGTAAGGTGTGTACAGGTCAAACAAATCTATTCTTTATCTTATTGTTTCCGGTTCATCTTTGCAGTCATGTCGCCAGGGCAACATGACAACATCGAGTTTTCGCGGCAATAATCAAGTCAGGTTTCAGTAGTCAGTCACCTCAAAAGTTTCATTGCAAAGTCTCACGCGGTTAAATGCAATTTAAGAACCGTAGTAGAAGTGAATACTATACAAATAGGTTCAATTTGACTATCTGTGTACTCTTATAACGCACAGATGACGCCAAAAGGTGATGAGAACAAAGTACATGCAGGCGAGTAGCACCTGCGTCACCGGTCTTGTCAGAGGACACTTCACCGCAAACGTTTCACAAAATGAATTGCAAAGTTTCGCAGCAAGGGTCCCGGTCTTGTCAGTGGCTGCTTCACCGCAAAATTTTCAAAAAAAGAATTGCAAAGTTTCGCAGCAAAGGTCCGGTCTTGTCAGTGGACGCTTCACCGCGAAAGTTTCACAAAATGACTTGCAAACTTTCGCAGCAAAGGTCCGGTCTTGTCGCGATCAGTGGACGCTTCATAGCAAAAGTTTCACAAAATGAATTGCAAAGTTTTGCAGCAAAGGTCCGGTCTTGTCAGTGCATGCTTCACCGCAAAAGTTTCACAAAATGAATTGCAAAGTTTCGCAGCAAAGGTCCGGTCTTGTCAGTGCATGCTTCACCGCAAACGTTTCACAAAATGAATTGTAAAGTT
>CAXHKT010000126.1:0-17000 GCA_964017195.1 Siderastrea radians
GGGATTGATAAAAAAGTAGACCGAATCTTTCATTTAGTGAAAATTGGACATGCATGCAGCCTCAGGCTAAACGTTTGTTACAACAGCACGTGATGTGAACAGAGTTTTCTTTTATTATGAGCAGAAATTTTCCATTTACCATCCACGTCTACTTATTTCATTCATGAGCACACAAATTAATCAGTAACTAAGAACAGCCACATACAAAACTATATATACATACGTGGAATCCATTCTCCAACCAAGGAGTCATCCTTGAAAACATCCAGTGGGACAGACTTTCCTACACCCTTAAAATGCGCCACTCCTGAAAATATGTATTCTGGTCGCTTAGGCTTGAAGTAAAATTGACAAGAATATCCACCCTGGTAAAATAAATCATTTGAAAGGAAGACTATTGCAATCAGCTTGAAAATTAAATTACTGAGAAATAATGGTCTTTAAACTGACAACTATTCAGATATGAGGTGTCAATTGTGGACACTAGCTGGGATATGAGTTACTAATTAAAATACAACCACGTGCAGTAATCAACAGATCATGAGTATCAGTGATCACCTGCCACGTGACTTTTAAGTTAAATCGCAGTACTCCATCAACAGGGAAAAATAAGCAAAAATACTTTTCAGAGTAAATTTAATCTCCATTGATGTGGTGAAAGTAATAAAATAATGAAGATTTACGTTGCATTAGAAGTCTGACCGAAATAATTTAACAATCAACATACATTTGATATCTTTTAATACAAGTAAGTTTGTGCAATTTTATGTTGTTCAAAGTAAAGGACAAATTACATTTGATATTTGATATGATTGATATGATTGATTTTGATATTTGATATTTGATATGGTTATAAATTACTTTACCCGCAAAGGAACTCTGTTAGGTTTCACTCTGTATAATTCATACTGCACCTCTGTATTGAGAACATATTAAAATTAATACAGTCAGTGATGGTCACTGGTTCTTGCATTCATTCTGAGATGCTTTAGTATTAAATACCTACATAAAATTAAAGGCAATTAGCCCACAACAAAACTTGGAGGGCAAGGTCAGAATGGGTCGCCTTATGCTCCAGCCTTGGTTAAATTCCCTAAATCTATATGATGCCAAGCAGCCAGGCCTGCAGCAGGGGGAGGGGCAGGGGGGGCTTGAGCCCCCCCAGAATTTTGGAACTCAAAAAAAATTACAATTAATGTGCCAAGAAATATATAATTTAAACAAAATAATTAATGTGCAACAATCAGTCTTGAATGCTGATGCTAAAAGTGCCTTTTATAATTTCACAACCTTTAACAGGGTTCGACATCTGTTGAGTCACTAGCCACTGGGCAAGTGGGCTTCAAAAATCTACTAGCCCACCGCACATTTCAGTCGCCCAGATTCCTTACCAATTATGTCTTTCTTCACCCACATCACCTTGACCCTGGGAGTATAGCTTAAGACTGTGAAGGACCTTTAATACCTTTAATAGCTAAGCGACTGCTATGTATTTGCTGCAAGCTTTAAGCCCATTGTTGTAAAACAAGTCTAAGGAACAAAATTATATTTATCTCACCAATCGAGTGACAAACGCTACGTAAACGTTTACGAGAGTTAGGTAGCTGTCTAAATGTTTGAATTTTAACAAAATTTTGACAAAATCGACACAAATTGTGGCATTGTGAACAGCGTTACCATCTATCTGACATGAATTTTTGTATGCCTTATGACCTATTTGTTAACGTCTGTATTTTGACGGGGAGGGGGGTTGACCAGGTCAATTTGGTCGGCCCCTCCAGTTATTTCAGCCTTGCTACGGCCCTGGCAGCTCTTTGTTTTCTCCAGCCACTCAGATTATTAACATTACCAACATGCAAGTTACATGCATATGGTGTACTAACATTGTCATAACACACATCATTCTCTGAACAGCGTTCCAGCTTCTTAAAACAACCAAGAATTGGTGCATTTATTTTTCCATCAGGTGCATAATTATTGAGGATTTTGTGTTATAATTCACTTGTGATTCCATACATTTAATTTCACACATGAACCTCAACGGAGACAACTGAATTGAACTTATTTCATTGTGAAGCCCCAGGCGCTCCACTGCACGGGGGACTGAGAACTGTAAAACTCATTACATGGGATGTGATGAATAAAAAAAAATACTGTGAGCACATGGAGAAGTGGCGTCATGTTTTGATTCTTCGTTTGAAGTTTGATAGATTCTTTCCCCACCTGAAAAAATATCAACTGAATGCAATATTTAACCATGACAGGAAGGAGAAAGTGGGAACTGTAACTACCTCCTGTCGTCCCATACAAATTCTTAGAAAACTTGTCTAAGAATTTATGAGGGGTTTTTCAAGAGTACCAAATGGGCTAATTACTGCAAGGCGTCATAATCTGCTGCTTCATGATCGAAATGTCACTGCATCAAATGTAAACCAGAACAGTGGAGAAGTAAGGACCAACTTATACGTATGATCAAATCATAATATAACGTGACTTGATTTGCCCATAAAGCAATGTCACGCATCATTCACAAGTCATCACCAGACAATTTTGGTCAACCAAATAGGAAATCCGATTGTAAGTGATTAAAAAATTTTTAAAAAATGCGGCAAAAAGCAAAATAATCACGCTTTTTCTGTCGGTTGGATGCGACTAGCATTGAGTTTGACAAGAAAACTCCGCGATGGACTTTCGCCAAGAATAAAACTTTCCAACAATTAAGAGCGTGACCGGGAGGTCTTTTTACTTTTGTACATCATCATTTGTCACCGGATGTCAGTAACAAAAATGACGGTATACATATGCAGAAAGACCGGTAAATGTGCCAGTCAAACGCTAGAAACTGTTTCAAAACAAAAACACAAGTGCACAAAGCACTTTGGGTGACACTGGCTCTTTAAGTTTGTCTGGTTTAATTTACACATTGTATGAACACAATCAGACAAATTGCTCACCTTCTGAATGATCACCATCACCATCTGATATATATGCACTTGTGGTAGAGACAGCAGAGGAATTGCCTTCATCAGAACTACTTATCTATCAAATCAGATAAAGGAAATCATTGCAAGCTTTAAGGTATCAGGGTACCCCAAATGACAACATTGCGTTTTCACCGTTTGAGCATCAGGCGTTTCACAAGGACCCTAACAAACTATATATTTTCTGAAAGCTTAATAATTGAAGATTACGAAAACGTATTTAGATAAAGAAAAAAGACAACTGTGTCGAAAATAGAGACTACGTTTTTAAAAAGTACATCATTCACAAAATCGGTTCCGCTCCAGTCGAGAATGATCTGGAGAGAAAGACGAACATCGCGCCAACTTCTTCACACCTTTGTCTCAAAAACCGTGTCTCGGAATTTTTGTATCTGGTCTGGTTTATTTTCTGCACTCAGTTTAACTTTTAAGTTCAAAGAAACACCTCTCCTCTTTCTTTTACGGATCATAACTTTTGAATGAAAGCAAAAATTAAAACACGGTTTTGGTGTCAAATTATGTGGCAACATTGTCGCCAAATTTGAGCTAAAATGGTTGAAAACTCGCTGAACGCAAACTTAAAATGTGCACCCAATTTCTTGAACAATTAGTTTCGAGAAAAAAGCCAAAATATGATTCGGAAGCTTTTTCCGGTCTGAGGAGATTAAGACACCTAGGTGTCAGGATAATTACCTGCGGTTGACAGAGGGGAGGCTCAACTTACCGCCTTACAACAATAGCACAAACATACCGACAAGAATGGTGTCAAATTCTGCGTGTTTTTATGTTGGAAAGCGACTTTCGTTGAGTACGAGTGCCGTTCAAAGGGTCTTCAAACGCAATAAACGGAAATTTTAGAGTCATAATATCACGTCGGCTGTAAAATGCCGAAGGCATCATCATTTGAGCTGCATGGGTAAGACTACCCAAGCTGCCGGGACCTCAAAGACGAAAGGAAAGGCGAAAGGAAAACACATTGAAATCTGCGAAGAAGCCGCCACGTGTTCGGCTCAAGATCTAAGAGAGAACATCCTGTCAGAAATGCGAGCAATTGGGAAACAAATAATCTTCTTTATTACTGGAGACAAATTCCGTACTTTCCTGGACATGCCGTCTTTTGCGCTAAGTTTATTCTTTGATATATCTGGCTTTGTAGAAATGTTATGGAATTTGAATGGCTGGATTGTTTTTTGCCGTTCGCATTACGAAAAGCGAGCTGGCAGTCGAAGCTTATCACACTGACAAGCGAGGAGTCAGGAAGCGCAAGTAATTCCTCAACGCTCGATCTTTTCTCTCTCTCTCTCTCTCTTTCACAGATATGATCAAAGCCACTTTGTGGACACACTCAAAATAAGCGGGAACTGCTACGCAATCGATCGCGTGTCAAAACATTGGGGCCCTGTTATGTCACATGCTATTTTCAGCGTTGCTGACAGATGACTGTCAACACATGATTAGAGAAAACTTATGCCACAAATCTTTTTTCGTCCATAACTTTGTGTAGAAACAATCTTTTTTTCTGAAACTTTTTGTAAAAGAGTGGTTTGAATAATTTCTATCTGAAAATGACAGAAGTGTATTTTTCGAAAACATGGTCAATTTTGGGGTACCATGATACCTTAATGTTTAATATATAATATAATTTATTAATACAATATTATCAACTTTGAAAAAAGTATGCGTAAGCTGTGTGGTTATGGTAAGGTTTTATGACCATGCAATAAGTGTATTGTGACTGCACTGTAATTGCAGTTGCTGTAATTGAAACATAGGCATGCAAAGCATGCATGAGCTATTTTGAAAGAGGAGGAGAGTAGCTATAGGATGCCAGAAAACATGACTAGGATGATTGCCACTTAGGATCTTAGGTAGGATCTTGTGTGATCTTCAAGGATCCAATTTGGAGTCATTTGTTACTTTTTGTTGCGGCTTTCTTAAATGCAGTGAAAACAGTCATCTGCCAAGTACATGTAGCTGTGAGAAGAATCTGATCACTGATGTATCATTTTTTAAAGCGTTTCCATCCCAAGATAATTTCTTAATTTTCACAGAAGGCCAAGAAATATTTAATGTAAATGAAAGTCTGCCAAATGAAATGTGATTGGATCCAGATGTGACATGTACAGTCATGTAAGTGAAACAGGAATATGCAAATTTGGTACACACACACTAGAATGTCTGTCAATGGGTAATGCAACAATAGTTTCATGTTTGACTGTTAATGTTACTGTTCAAAAAAGTGATTTACAATAACAATAATAGTATTCTGAGATCAAGTGACTTTGCCAGTTGAAAACCCAAACTAATGCCAGGCATCAATAAAGAAACCAATTTCAATGTATTTAATTATTTTTAAGTCGGCATGACTCAAAGTGTAGTCTGATTCTCCGATGGTCCAGGTCACTTGCACTCTGCCACAGAGAGGGAGTCGAGTGGCTGCAAGCGACCTGGATCTTCTGCAAATCAGCTTAGATTCCCTGGCAGTCATGCACCCATCCAATTACTAACCCAGCCAAACCGGGCTGTAACTTTGGTAATCAGATGAATGTTTTTATTGTGGTAGATGTTCCACTACCTTGTCTTCCACACACATGCAACTGATGCAAGTGCAATTATACACTAACAAAAATCAGGAAAAGACAAATTAAAATAACGAGAAAAAGATGATTACTTCAACTACTTCTGTTGCAGATTCCAGTTTATGATCAAGGGAGTCAAACGGCTACCACAAGTTGAAGCCCAGTTGCCCTGACCGCGCGATCAGCAAAGTTAAGCCCAGTTTGACTGGGTTATTGATTGGATCGGTGACTGCCAGAGAACCAAGTGAGTTCAAAAATAGAATACATTGAAATACAGTGAATCAGCTGCTGCTGGTCTGTTAATTTGCACTAATAACCCTGAAAAAAAAAGCAGTCACAGTGCAACAAACACAGTTTCCAGGATTTATCGCTCCAAATCTTAATTGAAAGGGAAAATTCCAAGCCTTTGCTCGTTGCTGAGTGTTCTTATGTGCTCTGAATCTTGGTAGTGAAAATCCCGGGCCTTTGCCTATTGTTGTGTTGGTAGGGAGTCTCGTCTGTGAAAAGCAGCAGAGCCTTGCTTGCGTCATCTTAGTGAGCCAGTTGCTTGAAGTGCGATTTCGCAAAAATAGTCCAGCTACATCATCACTGCAAGTGAGTTGCCCGTAGTTTGATTTTGCAATGAAGAGAGCTAACAAATAAGACCCAATGAATACGAAAGAGCCTAGCTGCTTTGACCTGCTGTGCTGTGCAGTTGTTGTGTGGCTGCTTATACAGAAGGTTACTCACCTCTTCTTGACTTCCAGTTGCTTTAACAGCAGTATCTGTACTGACAGAGGGCGCTGTTGAAGAAGGCATCATGATGAATTCTTGATGTTGCAGATCTGGCATTGTAGTTACATTCCATTCACTGACAGGCAGTGCTGTTGAATGTCCTTCTCCTGAAGTTGATGCAATGGACATATTACAATACTGTGAGCCAGGCTCTACACCGGTGTGATGGAGACTGTTACGATGACCATCATAAGTGTAACCAGGGACTCCTAATAAAAAAGGGGACAGAATATTATTGTAAAGTTTATTAGTGCATTGTTGAATTTCTACAAAACCTTACATGTAATAGGTCAAGTGAGATACAGTGTATTCATAGTAACAGGAGATTCACCTTGTTGGTTTTCATCTACTTCCATAGGAGACTCGCTGAGAATTGACATCTGAAAGTATTACAAAGCATTATTTATATCTGATTGCTCATTCATTCAAGTACCTTAGAACCAGAGTCGGTCAAAGTTTTAGAGTTATTCAATGACATGATTGACAGACTTGAATGTTTGATATATTTTCTCAAACAAATCACTAAACAATTAGAAAATAGCTAAAATCTGTTCTAACTAAAACTGGCTTAAAAAACTGCAAACCACAAAACTAAAGCCATGCATTCATTCATCTTGTATTTGATTGGTCTTCTTTCCCAACACAGTAACATTCCAGGGTTCATGGTTTTCTAAGTTTAACAGATTACTCTAATGACATATACAGTACAGTATCTCAAATAACAGCAGAGTTGATATGGTTATATATATATGTTAACAAACTTAAGTGGCTAGTGGTTTCCATTGGAAAGTGAAGTGCTGTGGGTAAATCGCTTGCAGAGGAACAGTAGTTTAAAGGCAAGCCCTGAAATATAGCGAGTGTCTCAACAATTTTGCAATTGCTTGTGGATTAAGTCTCTCATCATTTAAACCTTCTTTCATAATAATAATATTATTATGAAAGAAGGTACAAGACAGTACATGTATATCAATGCAGGTCACAATATATTCTGGATTTTATTTACATCTTGTAATGGTTTTTTAAGGCTTAATAACTTTAAAACAAGAAAATGTCAATCAATTATTGCTATTAATACAGTGTATATCAAAAAACATTCAGTCCTGTATTTTTAGCATACGTAAATCAATCTGCACGGACTGTATTAGTCTGCAAATAATTCTCATGCATGGAAATAGCTTGCAATGGACTGAGGTTCACTGAAAGATGTGGGGAAGGAATATCACGAAACTACATAATTCAAATTCTGCGGAGTTACCAAAACAGCTTCCTCACAGCTAAACCATTAATAAACCAAAGTCAAAGACTTATACAAGTTTATTTCAAGACTTGAATATCAGTCTGTGAAGATGTAATCAGTTCTGCTGGGATATTTTTCAAACGCGGCCGCAATTACAGTTGGTTTATAATTCGCTGCTGGATTCTATTATGTATTTTGTTCATAATACTCTCACCCTTTGGTGTGCGACACATGCAGACTTGCAGACTTGCAGACTGCAGACTTGCAGACTTGCAGACTTGCAGACCTGCAGACTCGCAGACTCAACATACTGACCTTTCCTAATTCATTTTTAAACTAACGTTGAGCAAACTTCGCTGTTTTCGACATCATTGTGGTGCGATTTCAAAGCTTGTTAGTCGTGTAAATATAAGGATTTGTGCTATCTAAAATTAATAAAACACTAGTTGAAAGTTACATGCACAGTTCTATGTCCTCTATGTATAACAGCTGTGGAAGTGAGTTGACTGGTGTGGCTCAAGCTTATTTGACCCCTAAAAGATACCATTCAAACCAGGCAGTCAAATAAGCTATTATACAATTTTAATTCCAATAACGCCGTTTCTTTCTTCTACTTTATTTAATTCCTTTCTCGCAGCACTAAGCGAACCTCAGTTGGTAAAGGCATTGGCATTCCATCCTAAACACCGTACTGGCCAGCCCGTTGAATCCCTTTTTCGGGCATTTTTCAAGGTGGCTAGCAATTATTGCTGCGAGATGCCCTGAAAACTATCAATATTTAACTGATCTGCTGTAAGTCCTATTTGTTATGTAGCTGGCTCTTTATATTTAATCGCCGAAACTGAGCACAGAGATGAACCCAGGTGAGAGGGGGGGGGGGGTCTTTGGTATATTTGTCTAATGATTGAAGAGAGGCGAATGTTGCTAAGTTCAGCCTTCAAAGCAACGGCCTATAAAGGCTTTCTTTTAAAGGGTAATTTAAAGCATACCGAGCGGCAAGCACGCGATGTGGAAACAGCGGAGTTTGCTCAACGTTAGTTTAAAAATGAAATAGGAAAGGTCGGTATGTTGAGTCTGCAAGTATGCAGGTCTGCAGGTCTGCAAGTCTCCTAGTCTGCTAGTCTGCAGTCTGTATGTGTCGCACACCGCTCACCCTTTGGGTTTCTTTCATCACCTCTTAACCATTATACGGAAGTAATAGTTTCCCCGAAAAATCTGTGAAGAGTTAGACTGCTATTTGGTTTATTTTATACCTCGTTTTGTTTTGCAAAAGCCATATTCATACGGATCGAGTTGTTTATTTATATTTATCGGTTTCGGTTTGCTTTTATAGCGCCTGGTATTTCGTCTCTTGACTTTTTTCGTCTTCAGAAAATTGTCATTGCAAAAATTCGGGGTGAACATACACGATGTTTCTATTCGTGCGATTATCGAAGAATTATCCACCCATTTCGCCGAGGATAAACTAATTTTTTATCTTGATCATCGGTAACCAATTTTGCAAGTAATGCGAGAAGGCACGTTCGAAAGCACGTCCCTTTTGGTCTGGCAAGTGAGCCAATCAAATGCCTCCGTCGGCACCCCTTGGGATTTGTGATTGACAGGCTGAACACCTCACCCTCAGTCTTAAAGATTCGTTCCGTGTTTAAGTAAGGAGACCAAACCTATCAGTGTTTACTCCATTTCCAACAACGTAACAATCTTTTTTCAATACTGTATGTTGTCACTTGCTTAAGGTTACTCCGGACCTTTGCGGGTGTCCTCGGGGAAAAAATTCGTATGCGCACCATTTTAAAGGAAAACACAGCAAACTATATATCGTTGGAAAGCTTAATAAATGTAGATTTTGCAAAAAAAACATAAATTGCCGGTTTCTTCAATTCGGCAAAAGAAAATCACAAACAACAACGAAATTGACCATTTGTCACTCAATTGAATTAATAGGGTATCAAATTCAAGGGCAGTGGCAAAATAACTGCACAGTGTTAATCACAAAGGATCAATCATCAAAAGTGTGTCAGCATTTTTCAATATTCTGACTGGTTATTGTTTAATTAATTTGTCAAGTTCGAGCAGCAAAGAATGCGCGATGGGTATTGCATTGAAGATCGCCACAGGTGAAATATTATAAATTTCAAAAATGCCCGACACACTTTTGTTTCACAACATCTAAGGGATGTTCAGGCCAAATTTCACAGAAATCTTTCGAATTTTGGTACCCTATTAATTCATTTGTTTGATTGAATGACGCATGGTCATTTTTGCAATTTTCTTTAGTGGAATTTAAAACACTGGCAATTCATTTTTTTTCCCGAAATCTACATTTATTAAGCTTTCCAACGATATATAGTTTGCCATGCTTTCCTTTAAAATGGCGCGCAAACGATTTTTTTCCCCGGAGGACACAGGAGGACACCCACGAAGGTCCGGAGTGTTCTTAAGCAAGCCTCAAGTACTCATTTTACTTAGACTTAATAAGTAATTCAACACTTCTTGTTTTGGGTATGTGTGGTCAACCTAGCTTTCATTTTCTGCCTTATTAAGGTCATCTTTTTATATCATGTACTTTATCATATCACCTTCCTGTACTTTAAAATTATCCAGATTTTGTCAGTCCGATCTGATCCCACATTTCTCAATGCCCAGCTTTGCAGGCTGACTAGAGCTAGACTGCTAACTACTGTACCTTGAACTGTTATGCTTTTGGCACACAGTTGTTGCTATTGATTACAAAGAGTAAATACTCACCTCTATTTGGTCTCCAGGTATGGTAACATCAACATCTGTAATCTCTGTTGAAGGGGGTACCAAACTGAATCCTTGATGTTGACTTGGCATCATACCATTTTCCTTGTTGAAAAACACAGGATGACTTCCTAAAGGTGATGTAGTGGGCACATGATATTGTAAGGCAGGTTCCTGATCTCTGGTAGCATGGAAACATTTGCATGTTGGATTTCCAGTGTGAGTGTAGCCAGCAAAGACTCCTTATAGGAAACACAATTACTTTTAATATACCAGTAATACAATATAATCTTTATTAATGCTTTGCCATAATATAGTACTGAACTTCTAGATAGTTTTCAGGTCAGTTACTAAACATAAAGATAAAAAGTAATAAAAGAATGGAGAAGCTTCTTAGAGGAATTTAAAAAAGTTAAAATTTAAAATTGAAATAAGCTTATATTTATTACATATTATGAATTAAAACATCTAACTAAATATCACAATTTGTTCCAAAACTGTAGCCAATTAAGACCCATATGATTTTAAATGTCAAAGAAAAGAGAGTCAGACTTTGTATACAGTTAGTGCAGTCAATTTGAAATATTTCTGCAGTACTAATTTCGGATAAAAAGATCATTTCTTTTGATAGACAAAAAAGTCAAAAAATGGTTTACCTTGGTTTTCATCCACTTCCGTGGCAGTACAACTTAAACCTAACATCTGAAAATGTTAAAAAAAATAAAATTGTAATTATAATTGTTTAGAAAATTATTGATCACAAGGGAATAAAGTCAAGCAATTCAACAATAGTACAATCAGACTGTTTTAATCACGAGCCCGTAAAATAGTCCTTTGAAATAGAAACTGGCTACGACAACTCTTAATGCCCTCTTGAGAGTCGCCCTGCCACTACATAATATTTTAAAAATTACCTGAGGGGCCATAGCTATAGCTTGATCCAAAAGGGCCTGGTTATTCTCTAAAGGCACACTGGCAGTATCTGTCTGTCCACTTATTTGATGCAAGCTGTATGTACCTGTACATAGATTTAAATCTGTCAGAAGGATTAATAACTTATATTAGTTTTTGACATCTTGGCAAAAGTTGAAGGTAACAAAAAACTTTGTCAAGTGGCAGTTGTGCAGCAAACCATGCACAAAGATCAAGATCATGTTTACTTAATACATTTTGCCTCAGACTTTGCTGAATCCATATTGTATGAAAAGTTGCCTAGTAAACAGAATCACAAAAATGCTAATTTACATAGAGCTTTGGAGCCATCAATGATGACAAAAAAATGTCAATAATTATTATTGTGATGTGAGCTAATTAAGTTGACCAAAAGGATACAGAGTGCTAATAGCCTAAATTATAATACTATTATTCTTCTGAAGTTGTCTCCTCTTCCAATAATATGATAGTTTTTTTTTGTGATCTGATTAGGCAACATTTTGGTCAGACATGAGAAAGTTACTATTTTGTAGTTTGTGGTCTGCGGTGAAATGATAGTACAGAAAATAGTATTTGTTTTTCTTATTATTACCTGCTGGATTACTATTCTCAGTGATTGTGGCAGATGGTTCTGACACCTGCAATAGTAACAATGGAAGTTAAGATACTGTAAATGGTTTCAACCGAGGAGTTATATATACACAAAATACAGAAAAGTTTACAAAAAGGCAAATTATGAAATAAACCATATTAGATTGCTATTTCATGTATTAGCAGCTCTATTCACACATGCCTGACTCTTCATACAACCAGTAATGACCTAATGTAGATTATTTTCTCTGTTGATTTGCATTTATATTTATTTTATGGACAGATCAAGAAAAGAGGTGAATCTTGAAACATTAGGTTTCTGCAGCCCAGTTACCTCTGCAACCAGAAATCTTCTGCCACCCAGTGCTGCTGCTGCTGTTAATGATGACAAAGATGACGACGATGATGATGATGATGATGATGATGATGATGACAAAAGACTAAACTGTGGCACCTCTCCACTTCCTGTAGTGCAAGTACGTAATATGATACTCTGATCAGTTTTCTGAGAACAAACATCTGGCTTCTGTGATTGTGATGAAACTGCACTGGATATATCCATGTTATTCGTCAATGAAGCGACTATCACTTCCGGCATTCCATGTGTTATCAATGGCAACCCTGCAGGTTGCCTTGCATCAGTAGGGCCATTAGCAGCAGGGCCATTAGCAAGGGGACACATCACCATGTTTTGCTGATCAGATGCTATGGAAGTGCCTTTTGCAGATGTAAATCCCAGTGACTGACCTGAAACAATCCTTTCTGGAACCATAATTGTACCTTAAGGGTGAAAAAAATAATTTTTTAGTTGGCCATTGCCAAATATGGCGATGACCAGATCTATAGTAATACCCAGCTCTTTTTGTGTGTGTTCTTCCTTTTCTTCTTTGTCTTCTTGGTTCTTCTTGTCGGCTACTTATCCCACACTTCCGGTTTTTACTCAGCCAAAAAAATTAGTTGCAAACTTTTTGAGTAACCATAAGCATTATCAATTTATCTTCAGTCCTTTAGCATCCATTCACCAAAATTTTCATGAAAAATGATTTAGATAATTACTATGGAATCAATGGCATCAAAATCCCTGCTAATGGGAGCTTTAAAAGTAACTGATTCAATCTTGTTCATCACAGTCTAACCGCTGTTATCCTTGAGGTAGCCATTCATGTCTTACATGAAACGCATGCGCAGTAAATTAAGTTCCTCATGAGGGTTTGTATCTTGAGTGTGATGCTAACATTTTCTAACCCTCAGGGTTGGGGTAGGGTGGGAGATGACAGCCAGGTCTAATGCCCCTGAGGCTTTTCTTGTTTATCATTATTATTCAGTACTTTAAATTGTCAGACACTTAAATACAAACTTTGATTCATGTTAGGGAAAATCAAGGATCCAATTCAAAATAATAGAAATTCAAAGCATCACATTACCCCCTAACATTGTTCGTCCTAATGCTGGTGGACTTGCAACTCCAAGCACATGAATTGCTGGATCTTGATGAGTTTCCTTATAAATAATAAAAAGAAATGCACTTTACCAAGGAAAAACCGTTATTTTTATAATGTTCATGTGGTCCAATGTTATTTTTGTTTCAAACTTTTTCAAACCAGTTTGTATTTTTTTAACTGGTCTGACCAGGTTTTCTTTTTCAAACCAGGTTTACTGGCCACGTTTTCTTTTTCAAACCAGTCTAAGTGACTATATAATTTTAAAGTGAAATTTACAAACTCACTTACAGACAAATTTGAACTACAAATTTAAGTGGTAAACAACTGGCTCTGTTTGAGTTAGCCTATAATGACCTTGAAACTTCGAGCCTAGTACAGCAGCAGAGTTATGCTGTCACATCAGTGACAGGCTTTAGATCTTCCGTGTCCAGAGGCTATCAATTAATGGCAAGATTACAAAACTGGACGTTGTTAATTCAAATCCTGGAAGGGCTTAGTACAAAAACAAAATGAAACAATATGTCCTTAATTGTGAGTTGCATAATTTTATAACACTGCTGGGAGCAACCCTGTGAAAACCATGTGAAGTACATGTGAAAACCACGTGAATTTTTTTGGGGGTGTGAAACACCATGTGAAACATCCTGTGAAATAAAAATTGGTTTTTTACCAAAAATTCAGCTTCATTCCACCATGTGCCAAATGTGTGAAAATTTTGTCATGATTTTTGGCAGTGAAAAAGCCATGTGAAACAGCCTGTGAAACATCTCTTTATCAAAATGTCCCCCTGTGAAATGAGAAGCGCTTTAATTTCTTTAATTAAAAAAAAAATGATGTCAATATTCTACCCTGTGAAATTCTGAGATTTTTTCTGTCTTTGAAAGCCATGTGAAACAACATGTGAAACATGGATCGTAAACAAAGACACTCCATCCTGTGAAACACCAGGTGTGAAATATAGATAACAATAAAACAATTCAAACTTTCAGATAAGCATATAGTTTCAATTTCTTCTTGGAATGTTATGCTTAGTCTGGAAAGATCACTTGTCAAAGAATAACCAGTTTTACTTTACCTTGTTAATCTTACAAGATCATATCTGTTCAGCATTGGTTGCATATTTGTCTTATAACATTCACGCAGTGAGTCACTCAGCAATTTAACAATTAAAATCCGTAGTTTTCAAAACTTTTGCAGGGGTAAATTTGTTCTAAGTCTCCATAGGTCCCAAAAAACGATTCAGTAGTGACTTCTTCGCAGAATGCAATCCTTAAAGTGAGCAAGAAAAACGGAATGAGCCGCTTTGGTCAGCAGCCTTATCATTGCGGGCTCAGAGAAAACGATTGAATTTTTCGGCGCCATAAATAAATTAAATTACAAGTTTTTTTCAAATGTTCAACGCATGTTTCCTAGCTTGGATTTCTATTCTTTCAAGCTTAAAGGATGCCTCAAACAACAAAAATTGGATATCTACTCTTAAGAAGGAGGTAAGTTTAAAAGAAAATGATTTGTAATGAAATATTGGCTTCAAAATTAACGATTCTAAGAAGATCATGTTCTCTCCTGTCTTCTTGAATTCGAAGCTATATTTAAGCTTACCTGTAACTAGACAGTTATATTTGAGGCAGGCTGAATTTGCGAGTTTATTTAACTAAAGAAGCAGTTATGGCATAATTGTGCAGTTTATAGAAAAGTTAAAATGAAGCATAAAATAAAGTGTTCTCCAGTGCCTTCCACTGCAGAGTGTTTCCATTGCTGTAGTTTATAAAAGACACATTAGATAACTGATGTCTTAAGTTTACATTATCTTGATTTGAAAGCAATAATAGAGATCATTTTCTAGAGAATTGAAAGAACAGAACTATTAACTGAGCACAACAATAACTCAGAACTGATTTTAATCACACAATGTTCTGTTTTGCTCTACTAGGTATTCAATTCATGATCAGCTGCTGTTAGAACAGATGTGACACTCATGGCCAGAGCACTGCAGTGTCAAGTCAAGAGCAACCTGCTCCGTATTAAAGCTAAGTCACTTGTCTGAGAAAAAAAGAAAAATCAAGACAATGTCGACTGATTCACTTTGTGAATACTGATAAAGCTTTATTTGAAAGAAGTTCTAGGTGTAGCAATTCAGAATTAAAAAATTGTAATTTTCCCAATGTTGAATTAAATTTTCTTCCAGTCACTGACTGTGTTGACAATTCTTGAAAATGTATTCACTGATGTGAATTTCAGAGGACAATACATACACGTAGGTCATGTACATACATGCGAAAAACATACTGACATAGTATTCATTATGTCGTGCAAAGACTCTTATGAACTTTGTGGAGATGTTAGTTTAATCACAGCTGCACTGCATCAGTACAAGATGTAGTCTTCAGTTTCTATAGTGCTGAGACTGTAGTGAATTAATACTCTAAATATATTCACAAGAAAAGGTTTTAAGGTTTCGATTTCATAGTACAGGCATGAAGTTTAAAATTTTCATTAAATCAAAACAATGAATTTTGTGGCCTGGATGACAAAATTGTGAAGAATCCTTACAAATTTTGGAATAAATACTTAATCAGCTTTAAGTTTGGTTGTTGTTTGATGTGCTTTAGATCCTAATATTAACTATTCTCAGAAATCCTGAGAAATTCCTAGGAATTTTTAGGAAATTCCTAGGAATTCCTAGCTTCATTTTGCAAGGGGACCTCTGTGCAGGACTAGTACTTAAAGTGTCACTATCTTAGCTAGGCTACAGGTACATTGGATTGCAAGACATGTACAGGTATAGTGTACATCTATATGTGATCCATGCAGATTTTGTTAGTCACCCATATTTCAATTGATAAAAGGTCTATCTAGATCTATAGCTAGCAAGACATTGTTTTACTGTTAGCCTGCCTTTCATTTTGGGTATACACATAGCTAAAATTAAACTGATTAAAAAAAAAAAACGTGTTTTTATATGCATACCTGAGAGCTCTTAAGTTCAATGTCACCTAATTAAGCTACGTGCAGCTAGTATAACGTTCCCCTTTTTTTTCACAGGATTTTTCTAGTTTTACATACTTTTTCACATGGTTTTTCACATGTATGGGAATGCATTCCTCTCCACTTGGATTTTCACATACTTTTTCACATGGTATTGCACCTGTATGGCGAACTTAATGCTTTCCCTAGCCTTCCACTTTGGTTTTCACGTCATTTTTCACAAGGTATTTCACATACTAATAATTTTCACATCAATTTTCACAGGAAGGGCTACCTATCCTGTTACTGATGTTTCAAATCTTTTTCACACCTAATTCTGTGAAATACCAAGTGAAAACGCGGAGCCAATTTCACAGGTGTTTCACATGATTCTTTCACAATTGGTATTTCACATTTCTGTGAAATGAGGTGAGAAAAACCATGTGAACACCCTGTGAACTCCCTGTGAAAACTTAAGTAAAATTCACATGGTTTTCACATGTACTTCACATGCCTTTCACAGGGCTGCTCCCAGTAGTGTAAGGACTAGCAAGGATACATAAATGGAGGCGTTGGGGTACACTGAGGGTTACAGGGGCTTGGGGCACATGAGAATGGGGTATTACTGAGTAGCTGGCAAAAGGGAATGAAAGGGACCAACGAGACGAGAGTTATTAAAACATGCCTTTCATACATAATGTCTTTGAAAGAAAAAACATTTTTTTAAAGGAACAATTACCAAAAATGTCAACAA
>CAXHKT010000127.1:0-16000 GCA_964017195.1 Siderastrea radians
TAGTGCTGAAGGTAGCAAGGAGAAGCAAACAACGTGGAACGAGCAATAAAAAGCAGCCGTAAGAGAGCTTTTCCGCGAAGAAATCAACCAAAAGCGTGTCACAATGGCAGTAGTTAGAGAGAAGATAAAAGGCCACCCGACCTTTACGATCAAGACCCTAAGAAAGTATACGACAGAGTTCGCAGTGGATGGCGTGGTATCGACAAAAAGAACCACCTGGAGACTGCTGGTGAAGCTAAACTACCAGAAGAAGAAGAAACTTCCTCGGACAAAATGAGTCGCTTCTTAACTAATTCTTCGGATTTTGTGCCACCGTCGAATTCAAGTTACCTGAGCAAGAACATTTTTCCCGCGAGGGAAAAGAATACCTGTTTCGGTTATTTGGAGCTACAATCAGAAGTGGAATAATCTCAAAACCCGCCGTCAAGGACATTCTGAAAAAAGACGATGCTGGGAAGGAATTTTTGCTCAAATTTACCGTAGAACAGATCATAAACCGTTTAAAGTATGAGAGACGGTTAAACAGGAGGCGTTAAGCTACAGTAGGAGCACTGATAGTATAGTGTTTTTCAGGCAATAGGGTGTTTCTTACGGGAGGTTATCGGGTAATAGTATCTTCACTGAACTTTAATCTTCTTTCTACAGAAGCTTATGTACCCTAGTAGTTTGTTCATTTTTTTTTCAAGTGACCAATATACAACACTCCCCAAACAAAGACTCTGGATTTTTATTTTTATTACTAAATTTCGTTCCTAACAAAGTCTGCGAAACACACATTTTGGAGAATTTTCCGAAAAAACAGTTTCTCTTCTTAGGCGAGAGAAGAAGACAAGAAAAAACTAATGAATGCAACCTGTTACGTTTGTTTGTTTGTTTGTTTGTTTTTCTGGGACGAGTTCAATGCATCTCAATATGGAGGTTTGTCATGTTAAATCTGATTTTAAGTTTGTTGTGTTGAGATAAGTAAGGTATTTTCTGTCATTTGTACGTTTACATTACTTTGAAGTCTATGATAGTTAATGAGCAAATTGAGCTCTTATGTTTTAATTTTCAAGCACTTTTTGTGAATGAAATTCCGTTTTCAACACTGCTAAGCATTACTATCAGTTCATTAAACAGTTACTTAAGATTTTAAGAACTCTTTGAAGTATATCGCCTCTTGTTAACTTATTTTCGATAGTAACACTGCACTTGCACATAAACGCCGCCGTAAATAGCGCTTACTATGAAGGCTTGAATGTTTTGAAAAGTTGAGAATCATCTCTATTAGCTTCCTGAAAGAAATTTATATTTGTGAGTGATACACACTAACGCCTTTGATTTCCGCGGGGTCTAGAATCTCCAGCCAGTAAAAAAAAAATCATGGATTTTATTTTCGAAAAACGCCAGCAATTCAAAACTGATTCAAAAATTACAGTTTTTGCATTAAACAAAACATTGCGTCACCAAAAATGAACATTGGGTATGAGGGTTTTAAAGCCTTAAGGTAGTGCATAGTGCTAACAGCACTTTTGAGAAAAAGCACTTATATTTAATAGCTATTTTGCAATGCATAAAACATCAGATCCCATTCTCAATTGCCAAAATATGTTCCGAACCACCCTATATTGGCACAAAGCATTTTAAGATAAGGGCCCCATGTTTCTGTTACGTTAAAAAGGTGCCTTATCCAACGTTGCAAAGTGCCCTATGCAACGTTACAAAGGTGCCCTAACGTGACATAAGTGCCCTACCTTAGGTGACCAAAGTGCCCTACCGTTGCATAAGTGCCCTATGGTACGTGACAAAAGTGCCCTAAGTGACATAAGTGCCCTATGGTACGTGACAAAAGTGCCCTAACGTGACATAAGTGCCCTATTTTACGTTGCAAAAGTGCCCTTCAATCTGCCTCTCTCTCTCTCTCTCTCTCTCTCTCTCTCTCTCTCTCTCTCTCTCTCTCTCTCTCTCTCTCTCTCTCTCTCTCTCTCTCTCTCTCTCTCTCTCTCTCTCTCTCTCTCTCTCTCACGCGTGTTAGCGACATTTTTGAATTGGCGCTGTCTGCGCTCAGATTGAAATGAATAGATCTAGATTTTCAGTTGACTGCCTTGAGCAAAGCTTTCCTGAAGGCTTCATAAAGCCTAGTGATGGAAAAAGTCTTACGATTTGCTGGTAATGTGTCGTCTAATATCTTACCTGCAGTTTGTTTTGCTTTTTGAACTTAACGGGCCTTTGACTTCGGTCCATTTGCAGGGATTGATATTGTGGGCTTTGCTCAAGATGGTAACAAGTCGTTGGCCTCGAAAAGTAGGTCTTAGGGATCTTTTCTAATCGGACAGAGCAAAATTGGACTTGAATTTTGACCTGGCCAAAGACTTAGAAAAATTCTTGTCAAAGGCGGCGGTGTAAAGGTGTCCTCGTGAGAATTTTTCTCAACATCTGGGACTTCAACTAGAATGGTGAGCCAAGAAAGAGATTGTGAAGAGATTTGTCTCCAAAAAGCGTGAGTTTAAATAGTTTGTCGTTTTGTTTTCGTTTTTGCCGCTAGAGGGAAGTTAGTTGATGGGCTTGATGCTTTTAAAGTGTCGATTTGTGTCATTTCCGCTCAAGAGTTGACGTAACATTTACCAGACGTGTGACTAAATTTTAGTAGGATGCATTTGTTTGATTATTTGGTACAGTGAAAAATGTAGGAATTCGATCAAGTCCCGATTGAAAACGCTGTTTCACTTTGCTTGAGCTTAGAGGTACTGATTAATAACCTAGTCTGTCAAAAATGTATGTCACTTTCAGTTACATTACAAATTAAACGGGTTTCTTTCCAAACATTTACTCGATTTAGAATTGTCATAATTAGCCCTAATTTAGGGCTGCCTATTGATAAGTAGAGGCTTTAGATGAAGAAAGTTGGAAACTGTCTTGAATTTTGTATAGGTATGTTTTTTGTAAAATCAGTCATATATATATATATATATATATATATATACAGAGAGAGAGAGAGAGAGAGAGAGAGAGAGAGAGAGAGAGAGGAAAGGGAACTTTTGTAACGAAAAAAGGGAACTTTTGTAACGATTAATGAGGAACTTTTGTAACGACATGGAACTTTAGTAACGGCAAGAAACTTTTGTAACGGAGAAACAGGGAACTTTAGTAACGAGTGTAGGGACAGTGTCGCACAAGTCACCTCTTTAATCAACCTTGAAAATGGAGATTGTTCCAATAGTCAAATCTCTTTGTTGATTTCGTCAAAATACATAGTTACAACCTTCTGTTAACGATTTCTTAACAAAACAAGCTGGATCACCTTCAGCGTCCGTACGGAATTTAAGCGGCAAAATTCCACACGTTTGTCCACACTATTTACCAACCATTTTTTATTTTTATTTTTGCCAAGCCTAAGCTGTCAAAAACATGACAAAATGTTTTTTCATGCAGGCAGAATTCATATACATAATACCTACTAAGGAGCTCTATCCCTTTTCCGCACAAAAAAAATTCCAATCTTTTTCCAGGTCGGATAACCTGAAATGACTGGTATACTGACTGCACTTAGTTGAAACCACGACTACGACATCTGTTGGAACTCAACGAACACATAAACTCTCAATT
This sequence comes from Siderastrea radians, assembly GCA_964017195.1. Taxonomy (NCBI): domain Eukaryota; kingdom Metazoa; phylum Cnidaria; class Anthozoa; order Scleractinia; family Rhizangiidae; genus Siderastrea; species Siderastrea radians. The sequence continues at coordinate 3,586 of CAXHKT010000127.1, forward strand.
TAAACTATATTTTAATAAAGTTTTGGCTCTAAAAGCAAGATGGTCATTTTACATAAGAAAAGAACCGTCTTGGTCCAACAAATGTAGTGTTGTTACACAAAAATCAAAAACTGAAAATAAGGAAAATTAAAAGGGTTTGGGTTGTTGCAAGAATTTAAAGAACATCATATAATTAGTAAACATAAAGAACAAGCGAGCTGGTTTAGGTATCGCTAGGTGTCAGTGGATTCTGTGGAAGGGAGAAAGCCTTCTGACATGCCAAGAAAAATAATACAACACTTAAGAAAAGGCAAGACCAAGAAGCGAAATTTAAGATTTGTGATTGTTACGGGCCGGTGTTAGGTTGGAAAAGAAATAACATAAACGTCTACCTGTGTTTTCTATCTCACACCAACTGTACCTAAGACATCCGATGTTTATGTATAAAAATGTTTGAACGGTCTAGCTCCTGTGTACTTCCAGAGCTTGTTTACCTTGAGGTATAGTATTCACAGCCTTAACACCTGGCGTAATAATTAGTCGCAGGTCCCAAGTGCAGGGTTGCCCTCGCACAAGATGCCTCGCAATTTGATTTATGCGCACGTTAGTTTTTTTTTTTCGTTTTTTATGTAAATCAAATTTTCCTTATTATGATTTTAATTTTTTTCTTCACTGTAATTATAATTTATTACTGTCAAGAAACATTGCAAATTGGTTTTCAAAATCCTTAGGAGAAAATCAATAAATGTACTTGTAATTTTGTTCTATCCTGCGTTCGGGTAAGGCAGTATTCACCTTGCGCTCTTATTGCGTAGGCCCACAAATTGCTATGGAACTTCAATGCTCATGTGGTATAAAATAGACGTTTATCCAATCTCAACGACGCTTTTCATCTCAGCAATCTATTAATTCAAAAAATGAAGGATAAAAGACTTCTTGGAACTTATGGCCAGCTATCAAGTAGTGTTTCCTCTAAGGTTCTTAAGTGACTTTCCTTAGTAATTTGTAACTAATCACTTTAATCCCTACCTTGCGTGTAGCTAAATAGGCAAGGACTTTTCTTGGTCGCCTATGTAACGGTATAGATCGGGTAACAGTCTTACAGCTGATGGCTTTAAACCCTATTTATCTTGGGAGGTGGGGAGAACAAAGTGCCCGCGCTCAATATGAACGCTAATAACTTTGTAATATGCAAGAAAAAGCCACCAAACTGTGTTACTTTCCCTAAAATTTATCTAGAAACAATTTGGTGTGACATGTCCTTGTTCAACCAATTTGGTGTTGCCATGGCAACCATATTTTGACAGGTGTTTTTTCACAATTTTAAGTTTTACTGTTCTAAATGAAAAAATTATTTCAACTTCGCTAACTTTTACAGTTTTACACCATTTGAGTCTTCTTATGTTGCTTTTCAATGGTTATTGTGAAATGTTAATGGTTTCTCAAGGTTTTGGAAAAAGCAAGGAATTACGTCAGTTGACGTCATCAAATGCTGTTATTGGACCTCAAAGGAAACGTTTTGGGACACCTATATCCTCCTCGATACTTTCTTGACAAGGCTTTAATACTCTCGGAGTTGGATTCAATTTTTGTCCTCACAATTCTTAACCTTGGACGTACAAGGGATGGGGGGGTGCCAGCCCCCATTAGGTTTTTCTTGAATTTTTCTAATATGATTCTTTATCAGCACCTGCCATTTTCAGTAGCTGTGCGCATATCCCTTAGACACATTTTGACCTAAGTTTGGTGCGAATCGTTTACTACGGTTATACGAGATATGACGTCATAAGTAGCAGGAGCAGGTGGTCAGGCCATTTTTGAGTAAAGAAGCGTGTTGTTAGGTGATAAAAAATAAAGAAGCAAAGTGCTTAATTATGTCATATTCTACTTGTCTGGCATTAAAAATGTCAATTTCGGCCTTTTTATGAGAAGCTCTACAATACTAAATGGTGGCGTCACAGGTCCCCAGCAGCGCCACAACCCATAATATATACCTTATCTTGTAGAGCATATCACAGACTAAAGGTAAAATCTTTTCAAAACATGGTAACATATTAGAAACCCAAGAGGAGTTCCATCACGCCCCCCCCCCCTTCTCCCATTGTACCACTCTGGGGGTATGACTTTTCCTGTGCGTCCGAGGGTCACGACTTCGCTCGAAAACAGCTTCAGCTAAAGGGCGAGAAAAGGAAAATTTCAAACTTAATTGTGCTATATGTTACATTTTAAGATCATTTTAAACATTCATTTATTTGTTTGAATTACTTTTAGGCCAATTTTGGTGGTTTTCAGAGGTTTTGACAAAAACAGGAAATCTTAGATGACATATTCAAGATGGCCACCATTTTGGCAATAATGACGTAATACACACATCATGTGACGTCATCAGGTCATGTTGCGAACTTCAAAAGAAAGATTTTTGGACGTGCTATCGAAGTTTCCTTGTCGTAACTTAAACTTTCGTGGAGTTAAGAAGGCGGCATTTTGTGCCTCCTTCAACCTCGGGAACAAAAAACGCCCAAGCTGAATAGGATTAAGAGCGGACCCTGTAACAGCTAAAAATGGAATTTTTAGCAACTTTTAACTGTTACTGCCGCTTATTTGAACAGATGATATTGAATGGCGCGAAATAACTTGAAAATCCCATTCACCGCTACAATGTGCATAAATAGTTAAAAAAAATTAAAGACCCCATTTGGAACCTCTAGCTAATTAAGGGCAATAATATGCAAAGATATCAATCAAGGATAAGTTAAAAACATTAAAAAAGTCAAATGAAAGCAGAGAAGTATGTACAAAGTTTCCTGCAGACCAGTAAATAGTTCGAAAGGTTGTACTAACTTTGCGCTACAAATCAGACCACGTAAAGGCTTGAACTACAAGTTTAGTGGGTGATACTCAATCATCATCATCTTGTTTATCATTCTTTTGTTCATCTTCTTTTTACTTGAAGGAAAAGGTACAAGTTCGTCATAAATACTTTTACTACTAAAAGCACTCCTCTGCAATATTTTATTTGAAGTTGTCCCGGAGCTACGTCCTCTTCCTTGTACGACGAAACGATGGTTGTCTCGGGTACTGTATAAAACTTCACCGTTTTGTGCATTGCTTTGGAAATGTTTTTAAGCAACAGAATAGCTCACAGGCAGTCAGTTGTATATTACACAATTAGTATTACTCGTTTTTACTATAATTCAGCGATACATTGAGTCGTATATACAATTCCTGCAACCATACACCCTTACCACCGTTACCACGAAAAGCGCCAAAGTAGAATAAATACATTTCCACAGCTCTAACTCCTCTTCCTTTTTTAGGACAAATTTCAATTTTTGGTCAACTATTTCTGTCATAATAAACTTTAGTTTGATTGCATTAAACTTCACAATCTCTCAAGAAATTATTGTGAAACTACCTTCTGGAACTTCTAGCAAATAGGGAACTTTTGTAACATCGCCGCTTTTTTGACATTGGTAACTTAAAATCTCCATAAAAAAAATAAGGATTTATCCAATTCACTCCAAGATTTCTTTGTTGCATTGGCAAAAGATAGCTTCAACTTCCCCTAAAATTATAGCGCGATTGACCGACTTAAATTGTCAAACTCACTTGTTCAAATTCGTGATGTAAAAAACGGGCTTTTTCCGAATCGTGATTCTTTTCATGGACATGAAAAGTCAAACACATGCGTACACGGCATTTTTGTGAGCCAAACTAACTCAGATTTAAAGTGCTGTGGTAGTTGAGAGAATCGTTTGGCGCATAAATGGTAAGGCAATAGCTACAATTTAGCACAGAAATGGATTTTATCGCTTTTAAACAAACAGTTACCGCAACATAGGGCACTTTCGTAACCTCTCAAGGACACATCAGAGCCTAATACATGCAGATTTGTGTGGTATTAACTGACTACTTGCATGCAGTGGGTTTACAGCAGTAAGTATTCCCATGATTTTATTTAGTTTTTTCTGCAAAGATCTAAGCATAGCTATCATCAAGAGAGACAAAAGTTACAAAACTGCCTGACTTTTCTTCTGGAGAGAGAGAGAGAGAGAGAGAGAGAGAGAGAGAGAGAGAGAGAGAGAGAGAGAGAGAGAGAGAGAATGGACCAGAGTGATAGAAAACCCTTCCCGGGGAGGGAGGAGGAGGAGGAGGAGGGGGGGGGGGTGTTCGCGATAAAAAAAAACAGAAGCCTGAACAGCCTAACACTCTGTTCTTTTCATTTTAAACCATAAATGCTTTACGATTGCTAAAAAGAACAGCATGAACAACTCAAGATCAACAAAAATTTCTGTAGGTATGTTTTATCAAATCCGGTCAGATATATATTAATTGTAATAGTGGAAGTAGTAGCAATAGTGTAGAAATTATGTAGCGCATTCGTTGAAAACAACTACTTTTCATTTGCGTTGCAATACACAATGAGTTTCACGTCAAGTTATAGCTATGACGAAGAAACTAAAGAGGAGATAATAAGTCCAAAAACGTTTCCTCAGAGGTTCGCCACATGAACCAATAACGTCATATGACGAGAGATTTACATCATGTCTTCAACGGCGACCATCTTAGAACTGCCATCTTGGATTTTTTTGGGGGTTACGTCTGCCTTTGACAGTTTCTGTGCTTTTAACCCTAGGAAGCATAAGAGGACTTTTTCTTCAGCATCTGCCGTTGTAAGTAGCTGTACGCATATCCCTTGGACACATTTTGACGCAAGTTTGGCGAGGATTGGTTGCCATGGTTACGAGACATGACGCCATAAATAGCAGGTGGTCATACCAATCTTGAATAACTAACTAAAACAAACATTACTTAAATTTGCTGTCAAAAAATATTGCATACGTCATGAAGACGATGAGCAGATGAGAGTTAATAACGTTACTTCAGAAAATGAAATTTAATCTGCCTTTGAACCCTTTTGTTTTCTTACTTTCACCGGTAAATCTCCAATACGTTTTCATGGACGGTCGACTTTCAATAGGGTTTTGTGACGTTCCTCATGACTAGCGTGACACGTGATTCTTTTCACTTTGTAAATTAAACGTCTCGACTAGTGGTCCATCACGTACGTTTTTCCATATGCACAAAGACCTTCCACGCATTGGTACTGTTACCTGTCTGTTAAAATAGGAGGGTTTCATCAAATTTTCGTCTCCTGTATCCACAAAATTTAAAATCGGAACGTTAAAATCAAAATTTGAAATCGGAACGTTAAAACTAGCGTTTATAAAAACGATTGAAATAATCTTATTAGCGTATTAAATGTTCCCGTAGCATAAAATTCCGCTCAATATAGCTGAGAACTTAAGCTTAAGCGATAGGAAATCGTCATATAAATGTCTTCCTCGCCTTGTAGCCAGGTTAGCTATAATAATTTATTTTTATCTGCGTCTCCCTCAAACTTCAAGCGTAGCGACCAAAGCTGCCCATTTGTTTGCATTCACTTTGTCACGTGCACTGTTAATTAATTTGCACGATTGTTTCGTTTTTTAGCAACAGGCTTATAGCCAAATAAATAAAGTGCGTTAAAATTGCTTTCGAGCAGTAACGGGAAATGTTTAAATTCAGCTACCTATGTCAAACCTGCTCGCTTGCCAGTCTTAGTAGACAATTGTCTCGTATTCGAATTGACTCGGCAAACTGGTTGGAGCTCAAAACGTTCGCCTACAAAAAGGAATAGTTCGACTAGGAAATTGAAAAACGAAAACAGAAACGCTGTAACATAACATGAGCTCATAACATGAGCGTATGACGTCATTGACGCCATCGGCTAAAAAGGAGGATGAAGATGAAGAATCTTATGAACTAAATATTAACAATAAACGGCTCAGAAACACTAAATAGTGTCTTTAAAAATTCATATAAGCTGCAGAAGTACAGTGAAAGAAATACTCTTTTCATCAGGAAGTGCGCTTTCATTCAAGGAGCTTACTTCACTGACCGAAAAATTGATACGAGCTGTCTGTGGTACATCCAAATATTATCGCTGAAATATACTATATGGATGTTTATCAAATAGAAGATGATATTCCATGTTTTCTCCGAAAATAATGCACGCTTGTGGTCTAGAAAAACTGCTAGTGGACGCACGAGTGCGTTCAGCAGTTTTTCTAGTCCTCAAAAGCAATACACGCTCAGATCCAATGGCGCGTAAACTGCAGCTAATATTCTGAATGTATATACTAACTTGGCTTTGATGCTTTCGCAATTGAAGGTGACACACCGCTCAGGCCTGTTATGATATTTATTTCTGCTGTTGAGGGAACGGTGAATAGGTCATCCGGCGGCTGAAAATCTAAGGGAAAAAAAACCTTTATTAGTGTAAGACTCGATTAGAATCATTTTATTTGCAAGTATTGGATACTTAGGGACTGTGCAATAATTGTTAGGGGGGCGTAAAACGGAAGGGGGGGAAGTGTAAGGTAATACACTGAGAGAGGGGGCGGGACAAAGTCTAAATTACTCAGTGGTAAGAAGTAGAAGTGATATCTAATTTTCAACGAAAATTTATCACCAATTCATTTTTATTGTTGTGTTAAATACAGGGAAAATACAAGAAAGGCCATTGCAGCTGGTTACAGCAAAAACCTGCATATAAGACCTTAATTTTTACATCGAGCAGAGCTTTTTGGTCCTGTTTGTCCCAGACGAAGATTTCAGCCAAGTAAATATGTAAAGCTAAAGTTCAGTCCGTTGTTTCTGCTATGGTTTTTGTATGACCTAATGTGTTATGAGGCTGGCTGGAAATGGGGGTCGGGGTGGAGAGGGGTGGAGAGGGGGGGAGAGGGGGGGAGAGGGAGGGAGAGGTTGTACCTTAGCTATCAGCTTCAAAAAACGGGGGGGTTAAGAAGTTAGTTTAGCCTTCGTACAGGGGAGTTTAAGTTAACTTTATGTCGCGTTCTACTCATTTCAGTACCCCCTTCCCCTTCTGATAGTTGTTACACAGCCCCTTATGAGCGACTTTCCACAACTATTGACCTAGCAGTGACACAAATGGAAAAATCGCTTTCTCTCATATTTTGCTTATAGATATGTCCTAGTGAGAAACTAAACGGGCTGCAGTTAAGTTTTCCAAATACGGCAGCCTTTCGTGAAAATACGAGAAAAACCATTTTGCCCCAGTTGAGCTCAAAGTCCACTTCCGTTGAGACGCAATTTTCCCACAATTTGATCGGTTTGCATATCAAACCAGAACTAGATACGAAACTTCAAATAACACGTGTGGCTTTCCTAAGTCTTCTCGTACTGATTAACAAAGACATTTATAAAATCTAAGTTACTTTTATGCCGGAAACAGATCTAGAACAACACGCTATGATTGAGAGTTTTTTGCAACCAAATTTTAACTTTTAAATATAGCAAATTTTAGGTATTAAGGCGATAACTCAGAATTTTATGAAATGACTTTCTGTGGCTTACTTATATACTGCTTTATGAGAATATGGGTAAGTTGCTTTATGTGACTCGCAGGGCCTCGAATTCAATCCCTATTTTGTCAAAAATATGGCTTTCACATTGTAAACAATGGCGTGACGCCGCTGGTCACCGAGACTTAAGAAAGCCAAAAGAAACACCAGAAACATAAGTTAGAGACAGAAATATGAAAATGTTTTGATAGAATTTCTCTAAATAGGCGTTTCGTATCCTCTGGTTCTTTTCCTCTTGCTTTTTCTTTTCAGTTTTTCGAAACTTGTAAGTATATGTTTGTGTGGCGACGGCGAGTTTGAGAAATTATAATCGGGATCGTCATCGACTAGTGCTAAAAAGTAACTGCATGCCTCTCGACCAAAAGCGAACTTTCAGAAATCACTACAATTTACCAGAATTAAATATATTTGTTTTAAATTACTTACTTGTTAGACAACACGGAAACTATAAATAAGAGTTTCGTAACCTATACTACTGAGAGGCGGCCGTCGGTAGTGCTACTAGAGAATGTCCGAAACGCCTGCAGTTTACTTTCTTACTTTATGTTCTTCATATTTTAGATTAGGCTAGCTCATTGTGATATAAAGGGAAGATTACAGGTTAACAAAATATCGGGGGAAGAGTAAAAATGATTTTTGGTAGGTTTGAGAAGCTAGTATCAATTTTAACTGATTTTAAAATGTATTTGACGCGTTGGGCCTTCGCTTCTTGCTTCCGCATGTACGATGTACCCACGAAAAAGCATGACGCAATTCTTGCGACATATGACGTCACCAGCCAATGTTGCGGACCTCAAACGAATCAGCTTTGGACGTACTATCTTCTCCCTCATATTAACTGTCATAGCTTTAATATTTTACGAGTTAAGGAGGGGGGACTGGAATCTCCCCCTCCTCCTTCCGATTCAAGGATAGAAAAAAAAAACCGGTCTGAATAGGGCTAAACTAGAGCACCGGAGGCTAAATCGAATCATTGCGGTAAAACCATTTGGTAAACTTTTGTTTGAAGATTTTTCACCTTTTCGTTCTTTGCACGTGGTCCAGGCTATTTTGCCATTTGCACATTCACGTGATCTTTGTTTATCATGGACACAAGACAACAGAGAACTTTCCTTTCCAGTGCATTGCAAATTGTTCATCCATGAGGTGATGCTTGCTTCCTTACTATTTTGAATTTCAAAGCCTGTTGACAACGATCCATTGAATCCCATCATTCGGCAAGCCACATCAGCATTTTGTTTGTTCCACTGATCAGCACACACCCAACCCCAGGTCTTGTTGTAATAAACTTGAACCAGACCTTTCCGGGAAGTCTTTTCTCCCACAAAGCGAACTCCTGGAACGTGAGAGTTAAAATGTCAATATACGCCTCCGATCTAGCTGTCTTTTTCTGGTCTTTTGATGACCATTTCAACATATTTACTTACACCTACCTATAACATCTGTCCCTTGTGTAAAGTACGTTAAAAGTATTAATCGGTTCCGGCTACTATTCGAGAGAGTACGTCATTTCTATTTGTGGTGGTTTAACTTTAACTCCAATCACTGTAATCCTTTCTGTGAATTGAAGAATTACATGGTGTGCACACCGCACCAGCAGCATCCTTAAAACATGTCCAGCCATCTTAATCACACTCTGAAAAAGAACTCTCATTACCTGTACATCGTACACCATCTCTCCATCTGCCTTCTGTTTCTCTCCCAAAAGCTCCAAGCTTTGTTTCTGTTAAAGCGCCTTCAAATCCAAGTTGACGGCAAACTACGTTGGCGTCTTTTAAATCCCAGTCGTCGTTACAGACTGCTTCCCAGATTCCCCTGTTATACACTTCAACTCGGCCACGAGAAACCACATTACCTCCAGCAATCAATCGAACTGTAGCAAAAAAGACTTCATCAACCTTAATACTAAATGTTCTGTGTAATCGCAATTCAGTCTACAATATTGAATTACATCTTTAGTCAGACAGTCTGTGTCACATCTTCTCTCAGTTTATTGAAATGTTACACCATTAACATTCTTTCCTAATCCTTGTTAGTTACTTAGTAGTCCAGCGTCGAGTTCGGCTGGATAAATCGACAAAAGACGCATCTGCATTAGTTTTACTTCAGATTGAGACTCACAAGGTATACATGCATCTTAGTATTTTTAATCGGCGGGCTTGGACAAAATTGGACTATCCGTAGGGGTTGTTCCACATCACTGTTTGAAGAAACGATTTGAGAGAATCGCTTTCGATTCGTAAGTCTGCCCTGTTAGAGCGGTTTTCAAATGAATGTCGGAACAAAACACAAAATGATGAACTAGAAATCGAAGTAATAAACTACAAGTAATGAGCGTTAAGTGCAAGAAAATGCGTGTGAGCGAGTCATGATTGGTTTTGGATTTACGTCTGATTGGTCAAGAAAGTGTCGTGTGCTTCATAGAGCGTAGAAGATCAAAACCAAAGCAAACACAGCATTACTTTCAACACTCAATTGAACACATCTCTAACATACCTATCCTATATATATATAGCTGGATTTTTGAAAACGTGACCAAAACTGGCGCAAAAGTCAGATACAGATAGCCAGCTTTGCTGGCTTTCTGGCTTTTGTGGCCCGAGATTTGCTAGGGGGCTTTCTGTCAAACAGGGGTTGTACCTCCAGCCAGAGGACTGGGTTTGCTAGTGATGGGTTGTACTTCACGGTGCCCGTTAATCCTGTCGAGTAAGGAGGGGGGGAGGGTCAAAGTAGCTCCATCCCTGGACAAAGTTGTGCAAAGAAATTGAATTCAGTCCCTGAGCATTTACGAGTATGTGATCATAGTAATATTGCGAACTGAACAACAGTTTAGTTGTGAATGTGGGAAAAGAATGCGTCACGGGTCACTCGGGATGAAGTTCAGAAGGTCGGGGGGAGAGGGATTTCCTTTTTTTTCGGTATTTTCGGGAGCACCGGGTGGGTAGACAAGATATGAGTGTATACTTAAGCTAGGACTCTGATTTTTTTATTCTGTTTAGACCAGTCAGTGAATATTATTGTATGTCTAGTACAAGATCAAAAGTTCATACAACTTTTTTCAATTAAAGTGAACTTTTAATTCCCATAGCAGATGCATAAAATTGTATTATGAATGGGTTGGTATAGTTGTCAGCTCTGACGCTAAACTTCATAATTTTTCTGTTCCACCTTCCAATATTATTGTATGCTTACACTCCAAGTTACAGAGAGTCAAGCATGTACTTGAGCAACTGAGAGAAGAGAGCTTAAGAAAGTGCAGTAATGAATTGCTTTTCTATAGTCAGCAGTGGTTAAAGGCTAGAGGGAAAAGGAGTGCTTCAGTAAGTTGTTTAAGACAAAGTCATTTTGGCTGTTAAGATGAATTTCGGGAGTACGGTTTTAAAAAATCCAGCTATATATATCCTTACATGTATATATATATATATATATATATATATATATATATATATATATATAACTACTTTTCACAAGCATCCGTCGCCACCGTAAATCTTCATAAAAAAAGACATGTTATTACAAATGAAGACAATCATTAAACGTTTTTCACACACCTATATTTCGACGCCTTTTAGGCGTCTTCTTCAGGGTGAATAACCGTTGCCCTGCACGCGCCATACTATAAAAACAAGTTTCAAATGGAGCATCCACGCGCGCGCGCTACAACAAATCGTTAACTACCCTGCACGCGCGCGCCCACTAACTTTACATAAATCTACGTACGCCTTGAGCGCCTATTTTGTACAAAGAAAAAATCATTGTCATTCAATCCATTCGGATCTAGTGTATTTAGTTTATAGGCCCATTGACCCTCCTTCTCGCGCAACTGTTGTTCTCCATTCACCCGGTCTATCAATTGGATCTTAACGTCACTCAGTCCATTATGTCCTTCACCACAAAAATGTCTGTACAATAGATCATCGGCCCTTTTCTCTGCCTGCGTCAACATTCCGTGTCGCCTAATCCTAGACTTATGGTTATTAAACCTCAGTCTAAATTTCGTAGTTGTGGAGCCCACATATTACAACGAACATTTCTTACATGTAATTAAGTACACTACATAACTAGAATTACAGTTAAGGTTGTAATTGATCGAATAACTTTTATCGTCATGTGAACTCTTGAACCGACTGTTCCCATCCATGTATTTGCAAACTCCACATCTCCTCGACGAACATTTCACTGTCCCTAATACCAAATCCCTTGGTTTACGACTTTCCACCTTTGCACGTACCAAATAGTCCCCCAAGCTCTTTGGTTTTCTAAAAGCCACAAATGGAACATTCTTGATGGCGTTTTTACACCTATCCAACGACTCCAGAATAGGATGAAGCTCCCTGAGAATTTTGCTGATGTCTGGCAAACGAGGATGGTATGTTACCACAAAAGGTGTTTTTGTAGAGCGTGGTTGGTTGCTGTTACTCAGAACTTCATCCCTTGTCATCCTTCTAACTTTATCAACTTGACCCTCAACGTACGCCTTCCTATAGCCCCTCCCCACCAAAAACTCCACCAAGTCTCTCACTCTCTCTTCAAAAAAACAAGACTTTGAACAAATTCTACGTAATTGCATCGCCTGGGCAAATGGAATACTTTTTTTACATGCACCCGGATGACAAGAACTGTGATGTAAATATTGATGACTGTCTGTGGGCTTAAAAAACACGTCAGTCTCCAAAACGCCCGACTCACTTAACACCTTGACGTCTAGGAATTCAATCTCGTGATCCGACCATTTGCAGGTGAATTTGATCGTATCATGCGCGTTGTTAAGGTAATCAATGAATTCTTTCAGCTTCTCCTCTCCCTTCGTCCAAACAATAAAAATGTCATCAATATACCGCCACCAAATATGCGGTTTGACCTCCGCATTTTGAATCAAACGTCTCTCTAATCTGTCCATAAATATGTTCGCATACGAAGGAGCCATCCGCGTCCCTATCGCTGTCCCCCTCTTCTGAAGATAATGTTTACCATTGAATTCAAAGTTATTACTCTTTAGAACCAACTCT
>CAXHKT010000128.1:0-12000 GCA_964017195.1 Siderastrea radians
GCGATCGCCAGTGTTTACTGTATTCAAACCAAGAAGTACAAATTTCAGTCTACATGGAATTAGATCGCCGAATGGCCAAGGGTGACGTTTCCAGCAATCGTTCGGCGATGATATGCTTTGGGGTTCACCACGCCTAGGTTTCAATTTCCTGACTTTTGTAAGATTCTTTTGTTTGTGGACAGTTCTTCTTTGTGATATTTACCCAAAGTATATTTTTTACTCGACCTCTCGTGCAGTTTTTAAAAGAAAATGTCTCGGTGTACATTTCCTTTTTACGAAGTGCAATACTTGTTTTACTTTGCAAGCAAAATTTACATTTTACTTAGGAACTCAGCGTCAAGACACCCAATATTGATAGAAGAAACATGTCAAAAATTAAGTTTCCATAACAATCGTCATGAAATCAAGTTGCCTTAGTTTATTACATATGAAGGTGTTTTGTACGCCGTATTATTTTTTGTTCGTTAAATGTACTGTTTACAGTTCATTTTCTTATTGTTGTTGTGTTGATGGAGGTCATATATTAAGACCCTTTTTGGCGAAAAACCCACTCTGATTAAAAGACATCGAGTCCACTCAATCAGCCAAAAGCGAGTTATTACGTTGACTACTTGTAGTTATAGTTAGTAGTTAAGTTTTTTATGATAAAAGTACCAAAATGTATACTTTATTTAACAAAAAAATTGAAAAAAACTGTTATCCTGAGATGAAAACTAGGTTTGAAAATGGCTCACAGTTAGAACTGTCGTGTGAGATACAATGAAGTTACGTTTTATTTGGCTCTCTTACATGGATAAAACTGAGTTGCCTTTATTTTCTGATAATTTTGCTCCAGTCTAACTTTCCTTGATCGCACATTATATTAAATAACTTTGTTACATTGTTATAAGTCAACAAGATGTTGTTAAGATCATTTGAAACAAAAACACTTCTTTAGGACAACTGATATTATTGTTCTAGTGATGAACATAGGTAATGACTGAACAAGGACTAAGAAAACGAGTATGAAGACTGTATGATAGCACCTCACAAGACCGAGAGACCAAGACGTTTAGCGATTGATGTAAACCGAACATGCTAGATTAGGCGCCCAGCTTCAAAAAAGCGCGTCGCTTCGAATTAGCTCCCCTCTTATAGATAAAATGAAAAATGAATAAGCGCCCATCCCCCTTCCCCAGAAAGCCGAGTTCGGTACAGATTACACTAGTACTGTACTGTGTGTAAAATTTAAAACACGAACAGTAGTGTTTTATCAAGGACTTAAAAGACAAAAGCTTGATTAAAAAAAACCTGCTGTTCGTGTTTTGAACGGCCTCAAAAACGTTAGCTTAAAAAACTGACCTGAGCCAAGGCAAACTGAGGTAAACCATGAGGCAAAAGGAGGTGAACCAAGGGAAACGGAGGTGAACCAAGGAAAACTAAGGTGAACCAAGGCAAACTGAGGAGAACCAAGACAAACTGAGGTGAACCAAGGAAAACTAAGGTGAACCAAGGCAAACTAAGGTGAACCAAGGCAAACTGAGGTGAACCAAGGCATACTGAGGTGAACCAAGGCAAACTGAGGTGAACCAAGGCAAACTGAGGTGAACCAAGGCAAACTAAGGTGAACCAAGGTAAACTGAGGTGAACCAAGGCAAACTGAAGTGAACCAAGGCAAACTAAGGTGAACAAAGGCAAATTAAGGTGAACCAAGGCAAACGGAGGTGAACCAAGGCAAACGGAGGTGAACCAAGGCACACTGAGGTGAACCAAGGCAAACGGAGGTGAACCAAGGCAAACTGAGGTGAACCAAGGCAAACGGAGGTGAACCAAGGTAAACGGAGGTGAACCAAGGCAAACTGGGGTGAACCAAAGCAAACTAAGGTAAACCAAGGTAAACTGAGGTGAACGAAGTATACGTTTCATATGATGGGATGCTATATGTCCATTACATAGATAGTAGGTATACTGGGACGTTATATGTAGCTTACGTGAACGCATTGCTTTCGGAGAAGGTGCATTTTTTATCGATATTTATCTGCTACTTCATAGGCCATCTAGTTTAAAAAATGCTGTTTTTAGAATGTTCCTACTTTGAAGCCTGTAGCCGTGGTAGAAGTGGCTTTTCATACTGAACTAATTTAATTTATGCTTTTGAAAAGATATATCAGTAGAAGAGTTTAAGAGCGATTTTTCTTTTATATGTTTTTTGTAGAAAGCCAAATCTTTTTTGTGCCAAATCTTCTTTGTGATGATGCCGTTGTTAAAAATAAGAGACGTGAGTGGCCAGGCAAGATTTCTTGTCTCAGCTAATTCTCTCAACGAGTTAAAAGCAAAAGGTAAGCATCACTTCTTTTTTATTAAACTACTTTTGACTTGTATTTATTAAACAAAGTGTCAAAGAAACAAGCTATACAGGCGATCAAATGTTTTAACATTTCTTTTGGTTTTGGTTTTTGTAGGGCATGCAAAACTGTCATTACCTGGTGCTCCAGAAGATGTTGTTGTTTGCCTTGAAGATTCATCAGTTGTTGATGATGAAGATGTCTTCAGTACTCTGCCAGTTAACACTTGCCTGATGTTACTACTTGCAGCGCAAGTCACACAAAGCAGCAGAGACTGGCATTTTGTGGGGGAAATCTTGTTTTACGAGAACCAACCAAAGAGGTATTTATTTCGTTTTGTTTTAAACCTTTTCTTTTAATGTTTGGATGTGTGATGTAAAAGTTGAAAAATTTGGTTGGGAAATCATGCAAGACTCCGCTTGTCTTTACTAGAGCTCGGGTGAGCTGTTTTTTTTTTAAATTGGATCTAGTATTTTTATATGACTGTTATGGCCTGTAAGTTCTAAACTTATGAAAGTTATTAAACTTGTTTCTGTAAGGAACTGATGAAGAAACCTGAGGAGGATACTTCTGTGATCAAAGAAAAGGCTATAATCTACAGTAAGCCGAAAAATGAGTACGAGGAACGTGTAAATGAAGCGGCAATCAGCCTGGCCTTAAAGGATCCTAACCTTATTTTAGGGAGAGGTAAACTTTTTTGTGTTTACATAGTCTTCATGTCCTTGTTGTTTTGGGGAGTGGGTGTCAAACTGTTTTCATTCCTGCAAACCGTTTGGCTAGCTTCTTCACTTTGTTTTAGCTAGCCACCAACCCGAGCAGCATATTTAAAGCTGCTGGGAGAATGCATTACCACTAGCAATTACATGTAGCTTATTAGGTCACTGGTCAATGGAAGCTGCAAGATGACTAGGGGACTAAGAATTTGTAGTATCAAAATATAAAACTGAGTATTTGTTGAGTAAAAAGCAGCTGCTAGATACAAGATCTACCAAGTGTTCAGTTCATTGGCGAAAGGGGTGGCTGTGGTTTTAATTTGAGTTTGTCCAAGGTGCAAGATATTGTGTACACTTGTAAGGATATACATACATAAATGATAGTACACTGGAACCCAATTTCACCTTCTTGTTGTTATAAGCATCAGAAATGCATTTCATAATAGTCCCATGAATTTATATGACTATGATAGGATAGGTTGACTGAAATGCGCTCGTTGATTTTTAGGTGAGCTATTCGATAAAGCCAAAGAACAAGTGAGAAATAGTGGCTATAAGTTTAAGAAAGGTTACTCGAGGACTAAAAGGTCAAGTAGTGGTACAAGTGATGAAAATGGCAATGACGAGGGAAGAAAAAGAACAAAAATAGACAAAGAAGAACGTGACAGAGAGATGACACATTAAAACTCTGCTCAGTAACATTGAAGACCAAATAAGAATAAAGCAGTTGAGACTTGATAAGGCAAAGACAGTGAAAGACTACAAGTCTTGTGATGAGCTTTCAGTAGCCATAAGAGGTCTGTTGCGTGAGAAATTTGACTATGAAAAACAGTTATCTGTTTTTCAAAAGAAAGAAGCCAAATCAAATTGGTATCAGAGAAGATCTTTGACCAAAATGAGTGACATTGCTGCTCCTTGAAAAGTGGTGCAAGATGCCAAAAAAAGTCGAGATTTGATGACAAAGTTCTTGCAAAAGAAAGAGTCACAAGATAGTGTTGATATTGTTGACAAAAATTGCATGGAACGCAATGAGTTCACTTCTTTATCAGAGAAACAAGAACCTTTGTCTTCAAAGCCTGCTAGTTCAGCTTCAGCTTCTGCCGTTAAGGCTGAAAGTGATAAAATACAAGTTGTAGCCCCAGTCCTTGCAAAGATTTCACAACCAGGAGATGGTGGCAATGAGTCAAGCTCTGGTGGTGACACTGAGATATTGTCTTCTAGTCCTTCCTCAAGCCCAAATCAGTCTTTTTGAATAGCCCCTCTTCTCAGGGAAGAGGGGATCGCGACATAGTAAAGATCTACAAGGAACAGCAAAAACGTTGTCTATCAAATTATGACTCGTTTACAGGAAACATTTATGTCTCGAAATGTGAGGGGCTGACATTGTCTGAATATATGCGTGCAAGGACCATTAATTGTGTGCTCAAGTAGTCATTGCAAAGCATGTGACTGTGATGGAATGTTGAGAGTAGGTAAAGATATTGAGAGTAAAGGCGTTTTAAAGCTAAGTGAGGCGTTCAGGTTGTGTAGCCCAAATGTTAAATACTCGTCTTTCCAAGCTCGAAGAAAGTTGTTACAGATGCCTCTTGCAGTTGTCGGGGTGGTACTTCCAAAGAAGGAAACTGTTTGCTATACCTGCTTGAAAAACAGGAACTGGTAAAGCTCTATCTCACACAGTCCCTGTTGGCAGAAACAAGGATGCAGAAACAGGAAAAGCCAGAAATGAGCAAAGAGGAGTTGCAGAAATTGTTGAATCTGGCAGAGTCAGAGAGTGAGCGAGAGAGACTAAAGTACGCTGTTGTAAAGTCATCTGGATTATCAAATAGGAAAGCAAGAAGTCTCTTTGGCATCAATGATATGACTGATAAGAAACGAAAAGTGCATCAAGCAATGGAAGAGGCTTCTGCTATCAGAGAAGCAATTGAGAACATTGCCAAGGTCAAGGAGAAAGTTGTGTTGCAGTCCTTTGGCGTTGATTGTGATGGAAGTGAGAGTGATGAGAGTGAAGCAAGTGAGAGTGAGACTGATACTGATGATGACATGTTTACCGTTGGAGAAACAGAAGGTCAGTCATTTCCGAGTCAAGCGTGTGACAAATCTAAAGATTGCTTTCCTGGTGAGCTTCAGCTGAGAGATGTTCTCAATGAAGGGGAAACTTATAAGCATGTCACAGACACGGGCTCAGTGTTCCTGAATTCACACCAGTTATGTGATGTCCTCCGAAAATGTGATTTAAACTGGTTCTTCTTCGTCAAGGTCTTAAAGGAGCTGGTTAATGGTACAAGTGAGGTCTTAAATCAGCTATTACTAGACTTCAGTGGTCAGCTGTCCATTGTGGGTCTATCAGAGAATGAGGAAAAAATTATAGAACAGTCAAGGCAAGCATTCCTGTGTTGTGAGCGTCTAAGAGAAAACACTGAAAATGATAACTCTGCTGTTGAGATGAGGTCAGACTCAGATTCAAGTGAATTTGGACAATGGGAGTAAACAGTCCACTGGATGATAGGGGACGACTACTGATCAAAAAAAGAAGAGCTGCAATAAAGCGCAATTCTTCGCGACAAATAAAGAAGCGACTTGCTGAGAAGCGTCTTATGAAAAGGAGAAGGAGTAAAAGAGTTGGTACAATTTTGTCTGAATGTGCAGGTATAGGAGCAGAAATCGAAGACATTGTCAAGCAGTGTGGTGCAGGAGCTGACGCCTGGAGACGTACAGGGACACTTACGTTTGATGGCAATCGCAAGGTCCAGAAAAAGGCCACATTCAGACGTATCCAACAACACTTGGAGGACAAGTATCATTGAAGCATCTCCTACGGCACTGTCGTGCAACTGTGCTGTGCGCGGAATAAAAGGCGAAGATCTGCGGCTAGGTATCATGGATTAGCAAACGTTGTTTGCAAACGGGCAAGAAAAGGTTTCACCATTCGTTACAATCCTGACACACACTGGAGCTCTGCCCTGTATGCTGCCCTTGATAAAATTCAGTACAAAAGTGGGGAAAATATTATGAATGTAGGAAGGGATGACCAAGCTGGATTTCGTTTAGACACGATGGCTACCCACAAACTTCACGCTACACTTTGTGTTAAGGGCAGTGAGCATACTACAACCAGAACTGACTTTTTAAATAAGTATGCATCTACCCTCCAGACAACTTCATATACCTTTCCATCCACTGAAACCACTGGTGAAATGTGCGCAGGAGTTGTGAAGGCTCCAGTTCCGTGCCCAAAATATGCAGCCCAGCATTTTTCTGATCTTCAAATGATTGAAAATCAGGAGGAGGTCCGTCCAGCATTCATAAATCCTTTTACCAACGAAAGAAAACAAACCGAGTGTGCACGGGTTGATGGCAGTTATGACGAGGGGCCCTCGCACTTGGAAGTGCAGTACTGGTGGACTGTGGGACACGTGACTACTGGTACTAGAACGGTATTAGTCACCTCACGAAACAGCGGAGCAAGTTATAAGAATAGGGTCGAGTTACAAAACGGATGTTTAGCGTTTGCCCATGCAAACCTATTTATTCCATCAACATTAAACGGTTCTTGCCTTGACGGTGGCGAAAAGGTCAACGAGAAAGCTCTGCGTGAAAACTTGAGTTCAGCAATTGACGTATACATATCCAGAGTGGACAAGGCACCCTGTGCTGGAAAGGAAATTTATTTGTATCGTGGGCCAGACAGTTCTTCCTACCAAAAGGAGAATGAGCTTGTCAAAATGTTTCTCAAAGGCAGCAAAGCTTCCAAAGAAAAACTAAAGACAGATCACCCAGATGAATTTCAAAGGATCAAACAGATATGGGATGTACGAAAGAGTCACTTGCGCAAAGATCTGCCTCTCAAGTACATCTTTTCCCTCACATGTTGCTACAAAGAAAGCTGTATCCATCCCCTGTGCAAGGAGGGTGCACCTTCAGATGATGTCAGATGGTACCCAGGAGGTCCTTCTATGTCCTTCATCCCATTACCTACCCCGGATCCCAATCGACGTTATGGACGTGAAGATTGTGAAGAGTGCAAAGGACTGTGCTCTGGGCATTTTCTGAAGCTTGACGATCTGTGGGAACATGTTTCTAATGGTGGTAAAATGCTGTCCGAACCTCCATCTGAAGTCCTGTTGAAGGAGTTTAATCGCCATCATGTGATACCTGATGACAGCAGATTAAAGGACATTGCAAAGGAAGTATCGTTATCAGTGGATGAAACCAAAATGTGGTTCGAGCATTTAAGCAGTGTTCATGAAAACAGAAAGAAAGGGCTGCAAAAAGCTGCGAGGGCAAGAAAAGTTAAAACTTCACAGTGTAAATCAAAGAAGTTAAAGGCACAAGGTGAGAAGCAGCAAGCATAACAGACAGGGGCCACAGAATCAGAATGTTGTGCTACTTGCCAAAAAGAAGAACCCTCTGGTTTTGAAGATGACTCAGTCAACTGGATTTGTTGTGACGGTTGTGCCAGTTGGAACCACATGATTTGCGTAGGGTTAAGTGGTGACCAAGTTCCACAACACTGGCAATGTTTAGGCTGTGTTGAATCCTGGGAGTGACTTGTCTGTCTAAATACTGCAATCAGAACAGCTTTGGCCAAGTTAGGTTTCTTCACAACAGAGACATATTGTGTTTATCAGCATGTTCTAAACTGCAGTTAGATAAAATAGTCCAGTTTCGAATTAACCAAGACCGCTGAATAAACAGGCTTAAGACATTCATTCGTACAAGGTTAGTCTCAATCTGAAGTAATAATGAAACAATACAGAGTCGTGAATAGCTGAACACTTTACTTAACGTTGAGGCTATCCTTGTACAAGTACGCCTTTAGTATTTTTATTCAGCAGTACAAATAAGTGAACTCGAACCTGGACTGTTAAGTAATCCAAATATTGGCCCAACTAGGTTACGTCATGATGCTGATCATACGTCATTTTAAATTCGTTTTCTTTGCTACTTTTACAGGCGTGGCAGGGCTAAAAATTAACTTCAGTGCTAGGTCGCCACTCGGGCCAGTATCCCTGATTTCTTAGTGGCCCAGGCCAAAATAAAGTAGCCCCCAAATTTCCTCTACTAACACACAAAAAAATTTAAACCATTTTTACTCGAATAAACGCCTCACGACTGTTTGAGCCCGTGGTTTTTAGTAGGGTGTTCGACTGAAACGCCAAAAGAAATTTGCTTGATCTTAACTTTGTCTTGAAAGCTCACATTTGCCAATGTACTGTCGAGAAATTGCTAAAATTGTTATAATAATAGAAACTCTGTTTGATCTGCGGTGGGGATCATTCGTCTCGTTCTTGTTTGCTCTTTTCTTCACCTATAGGTTCTGACTTGGTCCTTAAACTCCCAAAGAAAAACTGGACCATTCTTTTCCAAATACGGACAAAACGATCTTGTCAACATCTATAAACTTCAGTATCACGATTCTCAGTTTCTTTCTATTGCTTTTGAATTCAGGTGAAAAGTAAGTCTATTATATCGCGCAGTATTGAGTGATTTTTCCGATATACATGTTTGAAAACGTACCTCATTGAGCTCTGGGTATGTGTGGATTCTCGTGTCAGTAAATTCAAAATGGCGTCTACATATCAGAGCGGTCTAAAAACTCGATCACGAAAGACTTTGAATTTTGCACTTTAGAACTAAACTTTTAATACAATTGATGAACTTAGAGTCGAGGAAAGAAAAGAAAGGTACTCCAATGAAAGAACATTTTATTTTATTGTTATTGCTACTCTTTTCTTACTTCTCAAATCGTACTCGTCCTTCGGGCGATCAAACCTCAACTTTTAGTGGCCCTGGACACTTTTTAATCGCCACGGGCGACCGTGCGACCGCCAAGTTTTAACCCTGGCGTAGTGAGGTAGATCACACGTCACGTTGTCTGAAAAGGGACGTAGGTTAAATTTAATCAAGTTTGTGAGATTCCTTTCAAGTCTAAGACATCTTTTATATCAAGAATAGTGATCTATCATCAGTTATCTATCATTTATCATCAGTTTAAATTCGTTTGTATTGTTACTTTTATGGGAGTGGTGTATTTAACAAATAAAAAAGCCAAAACCGTGCTTTGTTCTGTGATAAAGCACGCAAGGAAGTGACGAGAGCACGAAAGAAGTGTAGGGTGAACACGAGCCGCAGGCGAGTGCTTCTCCCTACTTCTTGAGTGCTCTCGTCACTTCCTTGAGTGTTTTATCACAGAAAAAAGCATGGTTTTGGCTTTTTTATTTGTTTTATAATATAGCTTTGCTCACATTTGTAAAGAAACTGGCTTTTAATTGCAAGAAATCAAGTTTTTTCATAGCTTGCAAGCGCGCGCAAGAAAGGTTTTCAGCTTGCCAGCGCGCGCAGAATGGCGTCACGGGCTACTCTATGGAAAGCCATAACTTTCTTATGTAATCAGTGATCTGTAGGTGATGATGTTTTATCGTGATGTGGTGTAGTTTTGTCACTTTGTACTTTAATTGCGTTGTTATGTATTGCGGTTTTGTCATTACGTTATGAGGTTTCATCATTATGTATTTTGGCGTTGGCATTACGTGACGAGGTTCGGTCATTGTGTGATGCGGTGTTATCATTATGTGGTGTGGTTATTTCTTTACGTGGTGTGGTTTCATCATTATGTGGTGAGGTTATTCAATAACGTGTTGTAATCTTGTCATTATATGATGTGGTTACTTTATTATGTGGTGCAGTTCCTTCTTTATGTGGTTAACGCGTTACGTGATGTGGTTTTACCTTTATGTTATGTGGTTTTCTTTACTAAGCAATGTCACTTTCACTTCCGGTGTCAAACTATTACCCAGGCTTTACTCATCCTGAAGAACCGGCTTAACCAGTTTTTAGAACGATCCTTAGGGAATAATGGGGGTGACAAGCCTGCAAGGCTCCCACGCTCGTGCTTTAGCCGTTTCCGTAACTTTGCTCTCACGAGTTTATTTTTTAAGGACCTTTTAGTTTATTTTTTATGACCTTCCTTTCTTTAGTATATATGATATCAATGGCGGTTCCTCAAAGATTTCGTTAAGTAATGGTTGTTTTTTAATCAAATGCCATTTGTTCATGGTAATCTGTTTCAAATTGGGCACTGACTGGTTGGTATTGCGTTACAAAGGGCAAGATTCGTTTATTTCCTCTGCAGTTTTGGAGGGCTAGCTTTGTGCCTTCAAAATTCACTTCTGATAGTGAATTTTGTATAAAACTTTTTAGGTAACTTCTCTTTTGGAGATGTTTTTTGAAGTTTTTGATCAACTCTTTAAACAATGTCTTAGAAGCGTTTGTTCTCAGTGGTCTCAAAACCTCTTCTTTAATGAAACCTCTTTTGACACTGGGTGAGTGGTAAGACGAAAAATGTGTATACTGACACGTTTTAGTGGGTTTGAAATGCGTGCGTACATCAAGTACTGCGGCTTTTTTTAATCTCTCTCCTTTGTATACGCTAGTATCCAAGAACGTCGTTGATATTTCAGCCGTAATTTTGATTGAAGGGTGGTGTTTATTTGCTTGCTCAATGAACTTAGTTATTTCCTCTCTCTAGTGCTAACGTTCTAGAGTGAAAAAGCGTCATCCATGAAACATTTATATACGAGCGGTTTTATCACGCTTTAGCATCTGTTTCAACTTTCGCCATGAAAAAGTTGGCAAAGGCAAATGACATTTTAATATCCACGGCGGTGCCGTGTGGGCTGTAGATAGTTTTTTCCCTTTAAAGTGGAAGGAATTTTCCTGTAGGATAAACCTTAGAGTTCGTTCTAGTAGTGACGTAAGGATGGGAATTTCATTTTGATAGAAAGAGACGTATGTTAATTCTGCATACGGTTTGGATCCCTTCTTCTTGTGGTATACTGTATTTGTATATAGACTCGTAGCGTCCATTAAGACAAATAACGCCTTCTCTGGTACCTTAGACTGTACTCTCTGAAACGAAAAGTAATGATGCGATGTCCTTAATTTTGAAGCCTTCCTCCAGGTACATGTAGCTCTCTAAGACTGACTTCAAAATCAAATACTCAGGTGCGCCGCAACCTTGTGTTCGTGGTTTTTGTGGCGGTGAATAGCTTCCAAAGTTTAGACACTTTAACCTTGATTTCATCATTGTGTTTCGATGGTTCACCCCCAAACATTGCATTTGGTTGAAAGATAACTTGGATATTTCATCCAATGTCATCTTTTCACGTTGGATGTCCAAGGTGCACTTTTCAAGCACCTTTGACAAATTTAATATCGCTTCTCACTCCCGCCATCTTTGCTTTACCTCTTACCTTGGAAGAGTAAGCCTAATGGTATCGTTCTAAAAACTGGTTAAGCCGGTTCTTCAAGATGAGCAAAGCCTGGGTAATAGTTTGACACCGGAAGTGAAAGTGACATTGCTTAGTAAAGAAAACCACATAACATAAAGGTAAAACCACATCACGTAACGCGTTAACCACATAAAGAAGGAACTGCACCACATAATAAAGTAACCACATCATATAATGACAAGATTACAACACGTTATCGAATAACCTCACCACATAATGATGAAACCACACCACATAAAGAAATAACCACACCACATAATGATAACACCGCATCACACAATGACCGAACCTCGTCACGTAATGACAACGCCACGATACATAATGATGAAATCTCATAACGTAATGACAAAACCACAATACATAACAACGCAATTAAAGTACAAAGTGACAAAACTAAACCACATCACGATAAAACGTCATCACCTACAGATCACTGATCACATAAGAAAGTTATGGCTTTCCATACTACTCCGTGCATCTGTACTCTGATAAAGCACGCTGTTTCAACCAATCAGAGCGCGCGTTATATCGAAACTTTATTATAAATGTAGATCACACATAATGTTTTCTGATAATGAAAAGTCCAGTTGTCTCTTGAAATCAAGTTTGAGAAATTCATAGTTGAAGTCTCGAGTCCAGAGCACTCTTTATAAAGATGGTGATCTATAATCA